>VDFB02037829.1:0-12922 GCA_007258455.2 Sequoia sempervirens | reverse complement strand
CCAAGAACACTCTCCTCATTGGTCCATGTTGAACTCACATCCAGCCAAGGTGTAGGCTCCCTCAGACTTCCTGCTAAAACCTCATCAAGAGTAACCATCTCAAAAACAAGTCTCTAGTCACAAGAGAACACCAAGCCTCACCTAAGTCTCCAAGTATCCATGAGCACCTATAACCGATCAATCCATGCTAAACACCAAGCAAATGATCAATGTACTCAATACAAAGAGAACCAACCAAGATCAAAATCATAGCTCCAACTGTAGAATCAGGAACATAAACATAACACCATGATCTCACATCCTCTCAAAAGAAGATCACATGCTCAAATCATCATAACATCTACCATGCCACTACTCTAAACCAGTAATCAAGAGTATACCATGACATAATAACAAAACCATCCTACAACCAAGGATCACCTGTCAAAAACCAACAAGTCATAAATAATACCTCAACATCTCCAACACCTAATGTCAAAGAACTCTCACTGTAGCACACAAAATCCAAGAGCTCCTCCATGACACCAAAGATCACCTGCTGAAGACAACCATCCGTAATCAACAATGGATCCACATCATTGCCAAATGCTCCCACTGAACCATGATATCGAGCAATCCCATGGCACCATGATGCACACAATCAACACCATATCACTGTCATAAGCTCACACAAAACCTGTGAATCCAAGCTCTCAATGACAACATGATAACCATCCTCTAAAGCAAGAAGATACACCACCAAACCATCATATCCATCACCGCCAAACCATCATTGTCACAAGCTCCCACTGAACCGTGTAACCAAGCTAGCCATGACATCATGATACCAATCTCCTCAAACCAAGAAGATACACTGCCACAACCATAATCAGGAACCAATCCAATACCACCAATCAATGCACCTGTATAAACCATCATAACATGCAAAAGTCTCTAATGCACAAGAAACATCCATGACATCATGATCACCACCAAATGTACTAACAAATCAACCCAACCGTGTCCACATATCTGCATAATCATAGTCAACTACATAGATCTCATATCATGACTGTACCTAGTAATACCATCTCATCTCCTCAACATGACAACCAAAACAGCAAACCAAGTGACTAAACCAAGCCACCAAAACTGATCATGCATCAACATTAAAAATATCAATGGGCAAAGACAACCCATATCCAAGTCATAGGTGCAACAAGTATAGACCGCCTACAACATTGCACAACTTGTAGATACAACAATGCAACATACATGCTGATAACCATGTCAAAAGTATAATAATCTGAGATGTACAACTGATCATACAATGAATCCATCATCAAATCACCAAAATCCGGCAATCCATAAGCTCATAATAACACCATAGTCAAAGAGACCCATAAATAGCTCAGGTGAAGAAAAATAGTAAATAAGCCATGCCAAAATATCTCCAAACTTGATCCACTGTAAAGTACTCTGAACAAGCTTTCTGTTGACTATTCGAAGTCCAAAATCCGACTCCGTATGCACCCGATATGCCCTCTCAAAGCTTAAAATAAACATCTGACTTCAACCAAGAAAAACACTATCAAAACTACAAAATCATGGAACAAAACCTATACCACTATGTAGTGCTCAAAACCAGCTTTCCAACGACTGTAAGAAGTCAAAAATCTGACACTCTAGGTAAAAGTTATATGCATTTGAAAAAAAACTGCTCTAAAAGGCCCTCCTGGTGGCTCTCCGGTGGTGGGAGGGCGGCGGACTCCAAAAATTCATTAAATATAACTTAAATTTTCAAAATAAAAAAATTCCCCCCCCTCCCCTATGTAATGCAGCCATAGAATGACAATTTCCAGATAACCCAAATCTGAAAACATGCAAATAAAATACTCAACATCAACATGTAAGAGAATAGACAACATACCCATCAAAGATGACACAAGATATACCTTGGGAAAACCCTCAAGAGGGAAAAACCCAGCCTCCAAAAGCATCCACACTCCATGTATTATTCAGCAATGAAAACCCATTACAATACATCTGTAGAGACTCCATGAACACTTCTGAAGCACAAGCTATCCATGCATTCCATGTGACTAAGCATGAATCCACACATCCCATGCCATGCTTCAAACCCTCACACATGCACAAGCTCAACCTGCTAACCTGCAGCAAACTGTCCAACCTTGACCAACTTTTGATCCAACCCTAAACAACTACCCATGTGGTTAAAGCTTTTATAGAAACAAGCTCCCCACAAAACCACCAAGTGGTATTGTACATAAAACCATGTGCCCAAAAATACTACATCAATATAGATCTCTACACACATTATTGGGTACTTTATTATTTTTATTATTATTCCTAAATATTAAATAATAATTACATTTTACAATTGTCCCCATGTTACATACAACAAAGTGGCCCTTAACATTATAACTCCTTGTGATGTGCACATTCACCTAGAAAACCCCTAGGTGCAACCTTTCACAATAATACAAATAAATAAATGTACAAAACATTATGCAAGGTGTACAACACCTACCCTAACAAAATGATGATAAGAAATGACAGATGATAGATGGATGATTTTGCCTTTATCAAGGTGATTGACTAAACGGTCACTACCTTATGTTTGATAACATGCATAAGTACGATGCATCAAGGTATAAAGGACCAGGATGGCGTTGTACTTAGTGTGATGGACTTTGACTCAAAAAATAGATAGGAGTATTCATGTTCACACCTGACATACAGAAACCTTGCTAGGATGCACTTTAGAAGTTTTAAACATCTCAGACCAAAACACAGAGAGGTATAACCAATCAATGCAATAGTCAACAAGCCATCCAAAACATCCTCTATACATATCTAACAAAAAAAGTATTCGCCAAGTTATTTTACAAGAACATCCAACAAGCATAACAGACAAAAGGATAATGATCGTTGCCCCATTCCTATCTCTCTAAATCCTTCGTTTGGATATCATCGAGAGGTCCTTGGAGTGAGCACAAATGAGATAAGTCAAAAGATAAAGATAAAGCACACAAACAAGCTAATTTTCTTCAATACCGCTAACCAAAAGGGAATGTGTTTTTAAGGATAAGAACCAAAACTTATTGCCAAAAGATAATGCCCATTGTAGGAAGGATACATCCTAGGATATGTTAGTGGATGGTGGCACGTCATTTCGTTTATCCAAAGTGTTCTTTTTGATAAATAATGCCCCCTGTAGGAAGGATTCATCCTAGGACATGATGTTATCAGATGATTGATATGGGACTGTTTGGATGATGGACCATCGAATAATAAAAGAGCCCTGACCTTCAACTTGTTTATGTAATCGATTTCTAGGACTTTTTGAGGCTCAATGCCTTTTGAGATTTTATACTTTTAACCCGTTAGACTTGTTTCTAACCTGCTTTCACCAAAGGCTGAGGATGATGATCATTTATGAATGATGCTTTGCAAAAGTGTTTGGTGATGAGGCGATGAATTTTTTCAAAATATTTGGATGTTTTGATGTTTTGCAATGTTTTGAGGCCGCTTTCGGCATTTTCAAGGTTTGCAAATGTTTTGTTTTTCGCCCAATGTTTTGGATTTTTGAGATTTTGACCAAGATACTAACCTAAAGACCTATCCTAAAGGGCCTGGGTTGATCAACGATTAGCCTTGGCTCTATGTTATATACACGAGAATTCAATGAAGTTCCGGACCGATGACTCGACCGATTTACGCATAGCCATATACATGATGAGATGTCAGCTTTATTATGACTTTAATTCCCATAGATCGAACACCTAATGTTCCTTGATGATCAAAGATCCACCTTTGCTTACGCCTCGATGACGAAGTTCCACAAGACATCACCTTAGAGCTTTCGCCTTTTGAATAACCTTTTGACTCCGTTTTGATTTTCTCGTTTTGATGCTTTGGATTTTCATTTTTCCGATGTTTTTGGATTTTCTTCGATGTTTTGATGTTTTGGATTTTCTGATTTTTCTCGATGTTTTGATTTTCCGGGATGTTTTGATGTTTTTTTGATTTTCTTAATTTTCCTGATGTTTTGATTTTTCTCGATTTTCTAATGTTTTTGATTTTTGTTTTTGATGTTTTTGGATTTTCTAATTTTCCGATTTTTTGATTTTCTCGATTTTATGATGTTTCTTTTTGATTTTGGTTTTCCTCGATGTTTTGGATTTTCTCGATTTTCTAATGTTTTTGATTTTGGTTTTCCTGGATATTTTTGGATTTTTGGATTTTCTGATGTTTTTGGATTTTCTAATTTTCTGATGTTTTTTTATTTTTGGTTTTCTGATGTTTTTGGATTTTTTGATTTTCTAATGTTTTTGGATTTTCGCATGATTTTGACAATTTGGATATGGACATGTGTGATGATATCAGTGCTTTATTTATGATTTTTGTTGAAGACCAATCTAACGTTGATTGATCGGATCGATGGATTGATGATGATGATGATGACATTGTTGAGGATACACAACAATGCAATGATAGTGTTATGCAACACAAGGATTGGGATGTTGATGGGATTGATGATGATAACATTGTTGAGGATGCACAACATTGCAAGGACAGTGTTAAGCAACACAATGATATCCTAAGATGATGATTTTTTGATTGGATTTGATTGATCATGTTTGATGAAGCTTGATTTGGAACAAAAAAATTTTGAATGGTTTGATGTGACGTTTGAAGGGTGTGTTAGATGCAAGTGATAGTCATTGTTTGGATTGATGTTCGATAAAAGATGAAGACTGATAAGGAATTTTTTTTCTCGTCAAAATATGCCATGGGCTAATGATTTGGATATTTTCTCACAAGTGGTTTGACTAGTTTGATTTCATGTTTTCCAATGTTTGGATCACCATATAAGTTGGAGGATGTAGATCAAGATTTATTCTCAAAGCAAGATGTACATATCTGCCCCCAGTGTATAGCAATGTGTGGAATGCGATGGGTGGATTCTTGGATAAGTGTATGGATGGATGGATACGCAAAGGATGCCAAGGATTATATTGTGATAAGATAAGGTGTTTGGATAACGAATACCCATTTGGATAATGCTTCATGGCTCAGATAATGTTGGATAGGATAGGATCCATGAAAATAGACCATGTCAAGATGTTTACCATAAGCAAGCGTAAAGTGTGCACCAAAATTTTATCAAGATCAAGATAACTAAGATGATGGATGCAGATATATGTGAATGGATTGGAAAAATGGTTCATGGATGGATGGATTTATTATGGATAAGATGGATGGAATGCTCAATTTATTATGGATGGGATGAGATGCTTTAAACTAAATAGGCGCACGTAGATGCTCGATTCTACACATGATGCCTGTTTGCCAAGTTTTCATCATGGTCTTTCCCAAAGCGCCGCCCATGCGGTTTTCACTAGAGGACAATTTTTTTCACTTTACTATTTTCAATCATTTTTCTAATTTTTTTGGATTTTCATATTTTTGATATTTTCAAAAGATTTTAAGCTCATGCTGAATCATGAGGTGTTGCTGATGTAGATGCCCCTGTCATAATGTGCCATCGATATCCTATTTGAAGAAGTTGCTTTGCTAAGATACATGCACTTGAATACAACTTTTGAGATTTCCGGGACTACTACGATACAAGAGTTAACATTGCTCCTTTGTGCCATTATCGCGATAAAAGCGCCTTAAAAATCCTTATGATGAAGGGTCAAGCCTACCACACTACAATGTAAGAATTAGATACGCGCGCGGGATGGATGGAGTGTGCGTTTAGGATAAGAGATGGATTAAGGATGTGAACCTTTTGACTCTCCAACTTAAAGATGAGCAATGATGTGGGTGGATATGAGCAGGAATTAGGGACCAACCTGCTGATACACTTTATATGTCGCTGAAAGCCCGCTTTGTTTCTTTGTGGTGACATCTTTTGATGATTAATTTCTTTCCTATTTTATTTTTCCCCATGTTTCTTGACTGATGTGAGTCCATAGATGATCTTTCTTTGTATTCTCGGCATCCATTTGTATTCTCTTATTTTATTCATTATGCTTCTCGGCTTCTTCTACTTTGATAACGTTCTTCGTACTATGATTCAAATATTTCTTTTGACATTGGTCCCAATTCAAGGATGGGGTGATGGGTGGATGAAGATTCATGACATGGTTGGTTGTAGTATCATTAATTCAGTTTCATCATAAGCGGACTCCTTTCTTCGCTGCGGCTCCCTATGTTGATGTTTGCTTGAGACGAAGTTGCCCCCAGAATTGTGGAAGTAGTACCTTCATGCCTTGATTTTGCCTATTCTGAAAGCTCTTGCATTCTCTGATACATGACCACCCTAGGTGACATTTCAATTTGCTGCTCCGATAACTCTAGATGTTCTATCTGACTTATTTCCTTGAGCAGATAATGTTGGATATCTTTTATTCATGATGTCCCTCAATCCGAAAGCTTAGGACATATCTCATCCTGATGTCGATAACTCCGCTTGACCCAGAGGAGCTAACACCTGCTCAGGTAACAAAATCTTGTTCTAGATGAAGATCATCTACATGTCCATCCATAGAAAGAATCTCATGGGTAGATGGAGGAATATGTGCTACATGGATATGATCATCTTGCATAGATAAGAGAGTTTCCATTAGATTATTGTAGTAACTTGAAGATACAAATTCTTGATCTTGAATGATTTCGGAGTTGCTTTTGACATGCTTTGGATCGAATTCTTGACATGGGTCAGTTTCCAAGGATGGATTGCTTACAAATGGTTCTTGGATATCTTCATTAGGCATGGGAAGTGGCTTAATATCTTCTTGATCTTTGAGTGGACTTGGATCAGGTGTCGAGTTGAAGATTCCTTCAATATCAACAATCATGAGGTCGAAGGATGTCAATAGGTCTTGGAAAGGACCATTGCTAGACTTTGGTGAGAGATATTGATCATGCTTTAGAATAAATTCTTGAGATATGCCCTCTAACTCATTAGGTGATGTAGAGACATTTTCAACATGGTCATTGGTTGATGCCTAGTTGGATGAGGCGAAAACATCTTTCATGATGGATAGATCTTGATCATTATTTTCAATGATTTTGGTGGAGGGATTTCCAATGTTTTCAACCATAGTGTCAAGTGATGTTGGCATTTCTTTCATTGGATCATTGTTGGTTGGTGGACTTTGACCATGATTGAAAAGTGACTCTTGACATATGTTGATTTGATCATTGGATGAAGTAGAAATAGCTTCAAGGGGCTCAATGATGAATTGATCTTGATCCTTGTTCTCAACAGTTGTTGTTTGTTGGGTAGCTTGAGAGGCTTGGGAAGCTTGAGAGGCTTGTTTCACTTGTTGAGCTTGTCTTGCTAGTTGTGTGGCTAGATATTGTTAGATAGCCTTTTGGTAGGCTTGGTGAGCCTTTAGCGCAATGTCATATTGTCTCACTAAGTTTGTTTTTGGTAGTAGTGGTGGCGGATTTGGAATCGTGTTGGATGCGATGACATGTGGTTGAGATATGATGGGTGTGATAGGGGTGGATGAGATTGGTGGAAATGATGTCTCCACTATGGTACTCACATCAAAATCTGAAGGCAACTTGGCCCCTTGTTTTGCTAATTCAAGCATGTATAACGAAGGGTTAAGTCTCATCATGATGTTGATGATTCTATGGTTGTCTAGATTTTGGAGTATTTCAGCTATTTCTTTGCGAGACATTCCAAAAGTAGGGTCCTCTCCTTGGTTTTCTTCTTGCAGATTTTGTGATGATGAGAGGGTCAATGGATTGCTTGATTCTATTGGATTCATTTCTGCGTTGGTTTGGCTAAGATCGCTTGAAGTGGGTGTTTTTTTTGTTGGCTTCCATACTCTTCTTGTATCGAGATCTAGTTAGAAACATAAAACGGGGATCAATCTTCGAGAATATGGGAGATGAATCTCTTGATTCTTTGGATTAATCTCTATTTTATGTCCTAAAGTGAAAGTTTTAGGATGCTTTTTGGGGATCAAAGGTGATGATATGATGATAAATGATTATGAATGTTTTGGCTTTTGATAAATCTTGAATGAGACACTAGGCTTTAGGACTTGGATTTGATTGGATTTTGGATTTTGGGATTTTGTCCTTGACTTTTATTTTGATTTTGTTTTGGATTTTGAACAAAAGGACCTTAAGATGTTTGATAATGATCTAAGGGATAGTTTTGTTCAAAGGATGATGATTTTGGATATCTGTGAGGAGAAGGATGCATCTACCCACAACTATTCAAACAAAATGATAGTTTCACTAAGTATATGAAGAAGGATTCATTGACATACACTAAGTTAGAGAAGATGATTTTGATAACTTTGACTAAGTATATGCAAAAGGATGCATCTACACATGCCTAGCCAAAAGTTTTTTGATAAATGTTTTCAAGGACTTGGTCACAATGTTTTTGGATGATTTTGATTTTTTGCCACAAAGCCTAGTATCAAGGATAATTTCAAGATTTTCCAAAAGATGATTTGTGAGATGGATTTGACGTTTTGAAAGATGGATGAAAGAGGTTTGATTTTTTTTGATCCTTAGGTGAACCTAAAAAGACACTTTGTTTTCCTAGACCTAGGTATTGAAGAGCATGCATATGCTTCCTAAAGACCTTTGTAACCAAGAAATGATTTCATTTGAACATTCATTTTCGGATTTCCAATGATTTTTGCTTTGGGGTTTGTGAGTCTCTAATCACACATGAATATTCATTTTGCTTAGCTTTGCTTAATGGCTTTATTTTACCAAAAACACTTTCTTTGATTAAGTTTTCAAACTAAGATGTCCAATGTCTTAATTTCTTCAAACCTTTAATAAGATATGTTATGTGGAAACTTTTAATGAACTTAAGCAAGTGGTTTCCTATTTCACTTTTAAGGAGATAAATTGAGATATAATCCAATGATTAGAAACCTCTAAGGATGTGAATCCCAAGGGAAAGCAATAACATATGGATTAAGTCAATGGCATTTATCTCCAAAAGGGTTTGAAATTTTGAATGATATTGTTAAGTGTTTGTTTGCAAATTTTTTTGAATACAACACTGTGTTTTCAAACCAAGACAAGTACAAACCCTATGGATGTGTAAGACAATATTTGTTGAATCCCCACTTGGACAAGTCCAGCTATGCTTATCTTTAGCGAATGGTTAGATGGTTGACCCCACTGGCTCCCCTCCATGGCACTCACTTATACGGGCAGCCAAGCATCAACACCCATGAAACTCCCATGGCATGTTTCTATTTCTACTAAAGACCTGTAAAAGTAAAGCAACTTCCCCGTAATCCACTATTCTTGGTAACTAACAAATAGATTAAGGATTTCTTGGAAAATTCTAGCACATGGGTTCTAGTAAGGGACTTTTCGCTCGTAGGAGTTGACCCAACCTGCGTGGCAAGAGTCCCCTTTCGTATCTCCATCTCTGCTCGAAATAACCACGGATATTGGCGCTTTTCCAATATCATCCACATTTATATCCCCGGCCGGAAATAACGGCTTTAGAGTGCGGCCGGGCCATCTATCCTCGCGAGTACCTCAAGGCGCAAAGCCCCTCTAGGATAAACAGTGCCAGCAGCTACAAAAATCATAATCCCTATCAATCTTTTGATGGCACAAAGAAAAGAGAATACTGCGCTGAAAATGCCCCTAATTCTCACACTCGCGACAAGATATTGTTCACTGTCCAAATCGAAGTGGAGGTGATCACTTTATTCACGCCAAAATCACCTCAAAAAGGCCTTTGATTCTCAAGATCACTTTGCCGAGAGAAGTGCATAATGCCCTCAATGACTTTAGTTTAAGTAAGTAACCACAAAACAAGGCAAACACACATTCATTTTATCCTTCCAAAGCAATTGTTTGATTCGTTTTAAGCACCAAATGAAATATGAAGATTGCTTGTCCAATTTTTAGCCCAAAACAAAATCTAGTAAGTGTCTAAGCTTGAATTTTAACATTTTGCGAATGGAAAAAATCAAATTGTTCTTTTTAGACCCAAACAAAAATTAGTGTCCTAGGAGCGAAAAGGTAACAATTTCGTAAAGAAGCGTTGAACAAACACTTAAAGCGTTTAAAAACACTTTGGTTTTTTAAAATATCCTCCTTTCATTTTCCTTTGCTAGCCTTCTCCTTGCTTTCCTTCATTTTGTACCTTATTCACTTTCATTTTGCTTTTGTACCTTGTGCCCCCTTCGTTTTCACGTTGTACCTATCAAAGAAAAAGATAGATTATGTGAGAACTCAATTTATTTTGTCTTAACTTTAAAAAATATCATAATCCAAGATGATGATAACAAAAGGAGGTTTTATAAGTAAATCATTAATGACTCCATTTGAGAAGGCATCATACTTATTAATGTTTCTCCCTTATCATAATCTTCATTACTAGAGGTTTTGAACCAATGAATCAATCACAAAGAATATATCTCTTAACAACTTTCACTATCTCAAGGTAATCATAAATGTAATAATATGTATTTATGACATTTATTTAGAAGCTTAATAAATCATGAGTATAGTGATCTAACATAAGAGAATATTTGAATCACGAGTGAATCACAACAATCCAATTAGCATTTTATATGGATCAATCCCATCAATACCTAGCATACTGCATCAGTAAAATCATGTGGCTTTAATTCCAATATTTATTTATCGATGTTTTAATCAAGTCAAAGGAAAAGGCAGATATAACATTAAATGCCTGCACCTTTTCTCAATAATGTAGTCAACATGGAATACATTTACCCACCCAATCAAGAAAAATCTAGCAAATGAATGAGCATTTAATGATAAAAAAGAAAACAACAACGGGACTCAGAGAACCAAAATGATTTATGCTGACATAATGAGTTCGCAAAATACACGACTCTTTTCAGGCATGATGACTTCGAAATGGTACAGGGAGCACGCCCTTCAAATCTTTGAAATCTTAACATTGAAAATCACGCTTCAAGCTCTTTGAATCCTCTTAATAACGGCCACTGTCAGGTTCAAAGCTCCTTAGAACACCCAAACAACAAAAAAAAGAAAAATGCACATAGCTTCAGACTTAAAAACAATTGCAAATTGTGAAGTGTAAAAAAAGGTTTGTAATAACTGTGTTTTGGTATAAAGTTGATTGTCAACTAGGCATACTTTAAAAAGTATATGTTTGCATAATCAAGACCCATTTAAAGAGTAGATTTGCGCCTAGTAAAGATCAAATGACCTTAGCGTGTAGGTGAAGGAAAGGATTCTATGCAATTTTAAAGGCGTCTAACTGCAATCAGCTACCAATTTGTCTGTCAGACAACTACCTTGAATATTCTAAAAGGCATAATACATTACAGTTGGATACATTAAAGGACAAGGATCTCGTTGGCAGGTGTAAGGTCAACTCATCAATTCTGCCTTCTCACTATCCCTGGCGTGACAATAGCCTACTCCCTTGGCCATCTTCATAACTCTATTCAAAGAGGACATGCAAGTGTAAATTTGAGAATAACATAAATGCTAACACTGTCAAAAAAATCTGCAAGATCAGCTGATTAGCTAACATGCACTGTCAACAGATCAAGATATTAGAGAGTAAATACAGACAGGTATGGGTGCCAAATTAAATATCTGAATTGACCTTTAGTTTTATGGAAAAATTTGTACCTTCCTTCCATATTTGATACATTTACCAATGAACTGCTCTTGTCTTGACAGTAGCTTCTCACAATCAAATCTCTAGCAAAGATTTCCAAGTTTGAAATTGATATGCAAAGATCTGCACAAGACTAAATCATAAGTCATATATCATTAAAATAAACTGACACTACTTGTTGTCACTAGCATTTACTTCCAAGCAGTTTCTAAAACTTTTGATGAGCAAAATTCTCTCATTTAAAAATGCTGGAAAGAAAACACAATTACATGCTAGTGTGTGTGTTGTACTTGATGTTATTTTCCTGCACTGTCTTTAGCAGGTGTAAAATCATGAACTTTGCTTGCTCAAGGCAGCTTCACTACGGGTAGTCACAATGCCAGGGGTATCACAACAGCCACTCGGGTCAACGATGGAGCAAGAGAGAGTCCCAAATATCTTTTTATGCCTCGAGGAATCATTCACATAGATTACTCAAGTGTTATACTTGTAAATAGCATATCGAAAAGCCAAATGGCAGTGTTAGCATCACAAAAGCATTATTTTACCAACAAACGTGTACATTCAAAGAAGAATGTTGATGAGGAATGCAAAATTTTACTAAAGGACACTGAACAATCTTGTCATCAATTTAAGTATGCATACAACGTCAAGTATCACGAATCTCTTTAAGAAAGGAGGTCAGAATGGTTCATGGCGACATCTGAGACCTCACAAAGCTCCAGACCGGTAAAAGGTGGTTCATACTTTACAGCCCGAGATATGGCTTTGTCAGCTCAACTTGTTTTCTATCCTTATAGTTACATCTTAAATATCATTATTCGTAGAGCCATGGAAGTGGATGCGAAGGGAGATATTGTGATTCTCAATGAGGCTCATAACATAAAAGACATGTGCTATGAAGTAGGGAGTTTGGATGTGGAAGAAAAGGTTTTGGATGCTTTGGCAATCAAAACTTTGCCAGTTGAGTTTGATAGGAAGTGTTGCAAACATTTATCATCCTTTGCTTGACATGGATGTGAGCACCTATTATTACATAGGTTACTCAATAAATGCAAATACATCTATCATATGCAGATGTTGTGATTGGTACAACCAGGTTCAAGTATTAGCTACTATTGTAGGGTCAATAGAGCAGTAATAACAGTGCAAGAAACTAGAAGAGTGCCAGGTGAAATAATAGCTGAAATACATGAAACTGTAACTTAAGTACAAACAGCACAATACTTGATCCAAAAATTTATGACAAAGACTTCAATACCACCGACATATGTA
>VDFB02037826.1:0-23309 GCA_007258455.2 Sequoia sempervirens | reverse complement strand
TTTTCAAAGGAGATTCTGATTTTTCCTAGCTGGTCGCCCCTCTAGCTAGGTCGTACAATTTGGCATGATGGTGTTTTGATGATGTTGATGTTGTCCTTTCACTTTGGGGTTGCAAACTTTCCTACATATTGGCACGTAGCATATACATTAGATTTGCAAGCATTTGGGAGAGTTTCTATGGTGATTTGGTAAAGTTGTGTTCATTAGGTAGTTGTTGGTTGGTGTTTCCAATCTGTTGTTCATTTTGTATCAGACCTATAGCAACAACATTCCAGACCTTTTTCAGTCACTTGGGGATCTTCCTATTGAGGTATAATTGTTATATTTTGTGGGGGAGTGCTTATATTCATGTTAGGGTATCATTTGGGGAGTTGTGCTTCTAGTTATCATCATTTTCATAGTGTAACAACTTATGATATTCTAGAAACATTTTCTATTGAGCTCCTTTGTAACACCTTTGGTGGTACCATTGGTGATTTTCTCTTGTAATTATTTGCTACTTATCCCATTGAATAAGTGGCGCTCTTGTTGAATAGGAGGTTGAGCTTTCTTTACTTTCTTGTAATGCCCGTTGAATAAGTGGATGACTCTCCTTTACTTTTCATGTTATACCAACTGAATAAGAGGAGGATCTTGCTTTGGATTGGTTGACTTATCGCTAAGTGTTTTCTTGCTTTGTTGTAATTCCCATTGAATAAGCAAATGGTTTCATTTCATGCACTCAGTTTTACATACTTACCCCACTGAAGAAGTGGGTTTACTTAGAAGCTCAATATTGCAAGTCTTACCATTATATGCTCTCACCTTGCTCACATCGGGATTTGGGTGATCAAAAAGTGGAAGGTATTTGCTTTTAGTTGGTTTTGATTATCACTCACCCCATTGAATAAGTGGATGATTTTTAGTTAATGCAATGTTCACCTTACCACCGTATGCTCTCAACTTGCCCACATTAGGATCTAGGTGATCAGAAAGTGGAAGGTTGCTTTACGCAATTGCTTATCATTATTATTTGGTTAACACTAATGAGTGAAGTTTTGGGAAAAAATTGGGGTGGATATTACATACTTTTCCTTAACTGACTAGTACCTAGTAATATCCTGATTTGAGGTCAATCGTCATGAAGACCTGTGCACCATGGAGCTAGTCCAAAAGGATGTCATTGTGCTAAAAAGGATATCAATTCTTTAATGGAATCTTGTTGAGTACACAACAATCAATGTACAAGTGTCATGTTCCATCTTTCTTTGGTGCAAGAACTATTAGACAACCACGTGGAGAAGAGCTAGATCTAATCTTTCCTTGATTAATCAAATTCTAAATTTGGCACCAAACTTCATCATTCTCCCAAAGGATTTGCAATATTGGGGACTATTCGAAAGAGGGGATCACATAACTAAATCAATTTTGTGTTGCACCACGCAATATAAGGCACCCTTCAAAGACTATCATGTCCCCTTTCCAAGCATAAGTCATAAGGAGACACCTAACGTATTATTTAATTTCTCATAGGCTACTAACTACTAAGATAGTGCAAGGGAAATAATTTAAGATGTCCAAAAAAAAAGTAACTTTATGATATATTCATAAAATATTAAAAAGACAACTTATGTTTTATTATTATAAAGGTTGTTTTAAAAAGAGGGACAAAAATATATTGTTAGGAATGAAGTCTAAAAAGTAATGGTAATTAGAAAGACATTCAAAACTCTTTTGGTAATTAGAAAGACATTCAAAACTCTTTTCAAAAATTAAGTTTTGGAAGGAAAAGGAGAAAAAAAAAAATATTATAATTCCCTCAAGTTCCTATATAAAAAGAAATTGAGCATTGAAGAGTACCAATTCATAATATCAAATCACATTTCTCTTTGAGTTTGAATGTATGCTCATCTCTCTAGCTAAGGACAAAAACCCTTTCCTCAAAGACAAAAACCCTCATATTTGTATGAATAATTTCATTCAAAGATTACTAGTGGGTCGATAGTTTGTAGAAGATTTCCAATTTTAGTTAGTATGGTGTGTTGTGTGGATTTTTGAGATTTGGTTGTGGATGGGTTTTCAGATTTAGAATTTTGTTGTGTAATATCAATGTAAGTTTCAGACTCGAAGAGATTTCAAAGGAGAGTATGATTCATTCACACCATAATCGCTGCCCTTAATTGTTGCTGTGGAAAACCGAACTTACTATTAAATTGCCTGATTTTTGTAGTATTATTCTGGTCGGTTTTGTGCTACGGAGGGTTGCACACCCTTATGAACAGTTTGTAGTGTGTGAGCACTGTTGTAACAGTTGGGAATCAAGCCATGCCTTTCAATTTCTTCTACAATCTTAAATCTGCCTGGTTGTACCATTATTTCAGTCAACCGCTCCATTTTGTTAGTTAATTTGTTTGTGTTTGATGTTTCAGCGATTGTATTAGTAGGTGTAACTTGTCCCAACTAGGGAAAATCATCTTTGTGAGTGATTTTCGGCCATTTTTAATCATAGTTTTTAGCTGATATAACTGCTGCAGCTTATTCCTTTGAGCTTTCTCTAACAAGCTGAATATTGAAGGGTTTCTAGTAATTTATTTTAATTTTTAATATTCTACTATTTGTTATGTAATTTTACGTGCATTTTACCGCCAGAAATAATATAAGACCCATAGTTTATTTCAATATTGTAAGTTTAGAGGCTATGCCACCACAACACAACACCAATGAATCATTTTCAATTTCTAACATTGATATTTCTCATGTTAATTTGTGTGGTTCTCCACCAAATTTAGATTTTGTAATTGTTTTGGAGGGCTTGCCACCAAAACTAGTTTCATCCATTTTTAATATTAGTTTGCAATCCATCTGAAAGGCTTGCCGCCAGATTAAGCATGTCTTTACTTCCAGATTTTGTAATAGTTTACACTATTGAGTTGTGTGGCTTGCTACCAACAAACATTTATTACAATATTATTCTCATCCTTTCACCATATGATGTCACCTTGCTCACATTAGGACCTTGGTGATCGAAAGGTGTTAAGATTTCATGCATTATCCTCTGTGAAATTGCAAGAATTAAATAAAGAATCTGTTTAAGACATTACGAAGATATTCATGCACCATTGCAATACCTTGTCGAGTTGTTGCTACTGTGACAATGTTTGTGTCCTTGCATGCCACCAATGTGTGCTTGCTCTTTGATGGAAGTGTCTCAAGGAAAACCATGAGAAGAACAAACTTTTACGTATGCAAGATGATCTTGTGGCATTGTTTTGCAAATATAAGGGCTACTTTGGTCTTTGATGATATACTCATTAAGATAGAAGTATTGATCACCAATATGAACTATCCATCATTGTAGTTTCACCTGATAGACAACATCCCTATTATACATATATGGCCTCCCAAGTAGCATGTCACAAACTTCTAATGGTGGAACATCACAATTGATTGTATCTTACATGTGTTTGACTGCATACTTGAAAATACATTTGCATTTTACTTGAATATGTTTACTATGTTGTAACCATCCCAAAGAGTATAGTCACAAGTGTGCTTTAATGGACAGACTGAGATGCTTGATTATATCTTGTGCAATGATGTTCTTTTGGTTGCCACTATTGATGATGGCATGCACTTGTTGTTTGATGACCTGGCACTTCATATGGAAGAGACACTTGCATTCCTCTGAAATATTAGTTGTCATGATGCTTGTGCTAAGACATTGTGCCTTCTAATTAGTATCCTCAAGTTGCATAGGATTTGATGTGGCTTATTCAGTGAGAAATTTTTGTGCACAACAATCAACATCACTATGGGAATTCAGATGACAATGATGGCACCATTTGTTACCTTGCTTCTTCTTGCCCTTGTCCTTGCTTGGCATGGACGATGTTGTGGCTTTATGATTTTGCAGGAATGATGCTGTGGCTTTATGATTTTGCAGAAATGATTTGGATTTTTGTTTCTTGTTTTGTGCAAGGGAATTCTACTTTTGCATAAAGGGCTCGGAAGCATTTTCTTACACTTGTTTATTCTTGCACAAAGAATTATTTTTCTTGAGCTTCGCTTTAGCTTCAATCTTGAATGCTTGACACAATGTTTCCGAAGTTAGAAACTCCATCTTTGCGCAGATGTAAGGTGATATCCACTTATATAGTCAATCACTTTGTGTTGCTCAAGAGCATCTTCATGCTGACATGCAAAGTATTCATGAAATTCATTGCTGTAGTCCTCAATTGGTTGCTTCTTACACTAACACAATTGCTGAAATTTCATATATTCATAATCATAGTGTTTGAGGGGGTAGTATTCCTCCTGCAAAGCTCAAACAAAGGAATCCCATGTTTGAATCGGCTATTGACCCCTCTCGTGCTACTTTGTGAAGGAGGTTGTCTCAAGCATATTAGAAGGACCTTCTTACATATGGTCATAGGCGTTGAAAAGTAGAATAATAGAAGTCAAATGCATCGGATATGAATAGTCAGAAAGGATTCATCAAGAAACATAAGTTATGTTTACACTTCTACATGAAAGAATGCAGTAGATAAGGCAAGCCTTGAGAAAATCAGCTCTTAACAGAGAAATAAGGTCAAACTTAAGACCTTTCAGAAATTCCAAGAAAAGTGATAATCCACCAGTGGGCCTCATCAGATAAGTCTCGGCCATTTGAAATCATCTGTTCTAAGAGTTATAAATATAAGAAATAAACACATTAATCACAAAAAATCTCATTTCAAGGAAATCACCGAGGCGGTAGTGAGTTTGGGAGTTTTGAAATGTCACCATAATGAATCTAAGTTGCAACAAATAAGTTATAGATATGTTGCAAATATTTTAAGAAGATCTATGAGCTCACTTTTAGACAAAGTTATTGAACTCGAGCCCAAGAGCAGGAGCCCATTACAACAAACTGGATGGGAAGAGGCCTTATGAATCAAGACAATATAAGGCACCCCTGCCAATAATGAAGGCCAGAGAAAACAATTGAATATCCCCAAGTCTAATGGTAATTCAGAATTGCATAGTATTTGCATGTTGATGGGAGCATCAAATTATAGATGAAAGCCTGCAAGATAGGTGAAAGGAGCCTACAAGAACTCACCAGGAAGTTTGATAGTGAGCTGGCAGACACTATTAAAGTTCCCACAGCTGATTGTGTGAATATTTTAATGGAGGTCACTTCAAAATTTAATCTCTTAATTGTTTCAAGATTCACAACTTAGGATAACATGAAGATGGTAAAGGAACAACTAAAATTTCAAGGGTAGACAATAAAGGCAACATATAATTAGGACAACAGCCATGTGGTAATTTGCAACCTGTGATAATTTAGATCCATGTCACAGACAAAAAAGGGTGGTAAGAAAAGAGATGTCACAAACTTGATACCCATTCCACCCTACATGAAAATATCTCTGCAATGTCTTCACATGAATGACAGATATAATACAATAAGAATAGCCGAAATGAAAACCCTAACAGATACAGATTACCTAGCTTGACCTCAGAAAATGATTTAATTAATAAAGTTACTTGCTACTATAGCTGCTTATATGTTATATATTTTTCTTTTTTGGTCTCTCTCTGCACAGAGACTATTTAGTAAGCTTATGCATTCACTACATCTAATAGAATGGACATTAATTTTTGATAATTTTGTAGAAGATTTGATTTGCAGCTCGAATGATCTTGGTGACCTAGAATGTATCATCATACTACCCAGATAATTTATTGCAACAATATGTAATATTTCTAAAGCATTTAAAGAGAAGTTTTGCATCAATACACCTAATATATATAAGCTAAAATGGAATGATCTTGGTGACCTAGAATGTATCATCATACTACCCAGATAATTTATTGCAACAATATGTAATATTTCTAAAGCATTTAAAGATTACTTTTACATCAATAGACCTCATATATATAAGCTAAAATGGAATGATCTTGGTGACCTAGAATGTATCATCATATTACCCAGATAATTTATTGCAACATGTAATATTTCTAAAGCATTTAAAGATAACTTTTACATCAATAGACCTCATATATATAAGCTAAAATGTCAAAAACATCTTTTCCATATCCATTTCACCGCTGGTACATGACTGTTCCATGCAATCAGAACTGTAAACTCACTTTTCCAAGTTTCTATTTTTTTTCTTGGTGGTCTTGATAAGACTTCAGCATTCAAGTAAAACTGAGCTTATACCATTCAACTTTAATTACAAAATCAAATCGCATACCATTTCCATAGTCTTTAGGGATCGTATTGCACCCATCCTTCATCCTTTGAGATTGCCAATGCCTGATTGACAAGAACTTGCAGTTCAGTTATTCAAAAGACTAGCCTCGGATTTGAAATAGCTTAGATTTAATAGCCTTTTTCTATCTCATTGTCCCATTTAGCATAGTTTCCACTAAAATTGTTGAAATAACATCATCCTTAGCCACCCATCAAGAACCTGTAATAAGACTAAAATATTCTCAGCTCAGTTTAACATGTGACAGTCAGTTCAGTAAGATTACACCATACAAAACTAGCATTTGTAATGACTATTAGGAAGGGAAAAAAACAAAATTAATAATAATTCAATATATATCCAATAATACCTTATTATTATTACTGTATGCACAAAAGGATGTGTTACCATATCACAATGCACAAACATTCTAAATGCATCCAAGGGGTTGAGCTTAATTGGTTAAAGCATTGAGTTCTCATTGTGGAGACACAAGTTCAAATCTCAAAGGGACATCTAATATGGAATTGTTAGTTGTGACTCTTGGTCTTCCATAGTTGAATTCTAATGTGGAAGTGGTTTCTAAGTTGTGGCACTCGGTCTTCCATAAGTGGTTTCTAGTTTGGTTGCTTGGAAGGAGCTAATATTAGTCTGATGGTTGTGCTCACAAAAGCTTGTATTGGTCTCATGTTGATGTTTGTATGAGCAAAATATTTGTAAATGATTAGCACCATATAAAAAACATTCTAAATGCGGCAGCAGTTCACTGTTGAGTTTTGTAGATTTTCATACCGTTCACCAAGGTTATCTGTGGTCTTGTCTATCCAGGTGATATCACAAGAGCTTGTATGGGTCTCATGTTGATGCTTGTATGAGAAAAATATTTGTAAACGATTAGCAATATAAAAAGCATTCTAAATGTGGCAGCAATTCATTCTTTGGTTTCATAGATTTCCATACAGCCCACCAGGGTTGCACTTCATTTGTGGTCTTGTCTATCCAGGTGACATCACAAGAGCTTGTATTGGTCTCATTTTGGTGCTTGTATGAGCAAAATATTTGTAAACAATTAGCAATATAAAAAAACATTCTAAATGTGGCAGTAGTTCACTGTTGAGTTTTGTAGATTTCCATACCGTCCACCAGGATTGCACTTCATCTGTGGTCTTGTCTATCCAGGGACATAAATAAAAGGGAGGAGGCCAATTGCAAATGCTGGGAGACTTTGGCAGCATAGAACTGTTTTCTCTGCAAAAATTAAGTCCATGTGTGCAGTCCAGCCCCTCAAGGGGCATATTCAGGGCACTTCCATATATAAAATAAAAGAGAATACAAACACAAATCTCTCATTCACATCGTGAGTATCATCATTTAAAGAATACTGTTATTCATTAAAAATAGACACAATTTTCTTCCAATTTGCTGGTTTAAAGAAGATTGGATACATCTTAACTCTATTGAATTGAATATAGGCAAGAAAGATGACTTCAAGGCATGCACTAATATATTCATTGTTAGTCGCATTAATGCCAGTAAAGTGAATAGTGCATCTCCAACTATGGATTACTGTATAAAGAAGAAAATGAAACACCCAAGGTCAGAATGGGCGGACAGACCATGGCAAACAATATTTGCAAGCTGTGTAAGTATGAAGCGATAGATTAATTAATATTCTTGTATCCAGGTGAAGGAGGTTATCTCAAGCATAATAGGTCTTCTTACATATGGTCATAGGAGTTGAAAAATACATATACTACAAGTCAAATGCATCACATATGGATAGTCAGAAAGGATTCATGAAGAAACACTAGTTATGTTTAAACCCCTACATGAAAGAACACAGTAGATAAGGCAGGCCTTGAGCAAATCAGCTCTTAGCAGAGAAATATGGTCAAACTTAAGACCTTACAGAAATTTCAAGAAAAGTGAAAATTCACCAGTGGCCCTCAGCAGATAAGTCCTGGGGATTTGTAAGCATCTGTTCTAAAAGTTAAAAGAAATAGACACATTAATCACAAAAATTCTCAGCTCAAGGAAATCAGTAAGTTGGATGTGACTTTAGGGGTTTGTAATGCCACCATAATGTATCTAAGTTGCACCAAATAAGTTACATATGTTGCAGTAGTTTTAAAAAGATCTATGAGCTCACTTTTAGCCAAACTTATGAACTTGAGCACAAGAGCAAATCACATTATCCCAAACTGGACGGGAAGAGGCCTTGTGAATCAAGACAATACAAGGCATCGCTATAAATGAGTAACAAATGAGAAAACAATTGAATAACCCACATCTACTGATAATTCAGAATTGTGTAATATTTACATTCTGATAGGCACACCAATCATCGACAAAAGCCTACAAGATAGGTGCACCAGTCATCCTCTTCCTGATGATGAATCACTGAGTGTGATTCGAAACATCGATTCAAAAAAGCACACAGTTTAAACCTGAAGCGTTCTTACTATTACAATAACTCGTCAGAGAAGTTAGATGATGGGCTGGCAGACACTATTAAAATTGCCCTGACCAATTTTGTGAATATATTAATGGAGATTGCTTTAAAATTTAATCTCTAGTTATTTCAAGATTCACAGCTCAGGATGACGAGGATAAAAGAACTAAAATATCAAAGGCAGGCAATGAAGACAACATATAATTTGGACAACAGCTGTGTGGTAATTTGCAACCTGTGCCAAACTAAGAGGAAATGTTTAACCACCGCTGTTCAATCCAGTAATAGCCAGTGCAATGGAGATAACGTCATGACATGATTAACAATATTGAAGAAACACAAACCAAACTATGTAGGCACTTTTAGACCCACCAAAATTGAATCATAAAGCAACCGATTTCTAAATTTATCTTCAAGATAGAAGTACACCGAATAAAATCATAAGAATTATCTTGTTTGAAGTGATTACTTAAGAAAGATGTTACCCAGTATAGCAGCATGATTTCAATTTTCACATAACGGAGTGCCTTTTTCCAGGCCGTGGAGGCAAAAGCTGCAAGAACTACTAATAATCCCTACTCCTTGATCTTTTGTTTCAATTTTTAAATTAGTGAAACTGAAAGAACACTAGTAAAAAATAGTCATAAAGTGGCGTATATGACAGAGTAGGTGTTAAATGAGGATTGAACTAAGTCATTGACAACGATCAAACATTTCCCACTCATCAAACTATGGTTCAACTATAAAGCCATGAAATTCCAAACCGGCCTTTCAGCAATCTCAATGGTTATAGGCTGCATTATTGTTCAGTCAAAGCTATAGATAAAAATAATGTTGGAATTCCTTTACAGATCCAAAGGTTAGGATAACTTTATGATAACAGAATAGATTTTTCACTCGATCTACCAGTGATGCAAAAGCAGCAGAAATCCTTTAACCAAAAGAATATAAACTGTGAACTTAATATTATTTAAAACCATTTACACTTGGTGAGAATATATTACCTCATTTAGAAAACCTAGAGTTTCATGGGTAAAATTTACAAATGTATTACCTAAACTGAAAAGTAGTTGAGATTAACTGACCGCCGTACATTTGGTGACTGTCATCAGCTTCTGGAAAAAAAGTAGCATAAAAGATATTTTGCAATTGGCAAACTCCTACAGAAGGTCAAATCACCAATTCTGTCCAGCAAACATCTATTCTTTAGTACCTTCTTTCTTTTTGTGTTGAAGAATTATACAAAAACAAAAACACTTTGAGCCATCTTTTTGCCAGTCAAAGGCCGTGTTATGGCAAACAAGCTGGTCAAATATAACATGACTAAAAGTGTCATCACTAAAACACAATCTTCATCAAACTGATCCTAAAGGAGCCATGGAAAGACATGGCAAAGGATTATTGATCAGGGGCATTTACCCATAAAAAAACATAAGCAGTTTAGGATCAACCACAAAGGACTACAATAACCAACCTTTTTTCATTGTTATTGGAGCCCTTTTCCTTCGTTATTTTGACCTTCAGAAGATACAAACTTAAAAAAATTATTTCCTAATTTTTAGACTATGTTAAAAAAACAGTGCATTTTTACAGTTCTGTTTATCAGTTTTGCCTGAATGCAATGTAATCTGCAAGACCCAACAAAGGTGCAGCCTTTAATGGATCGAAACAAGATAACTCTTTCTTGGCCCTACTCGCCAATTCGGCAGCAAATTCTTTAGCTTTCTCCAGACCCATCAACTTGGGATAGGTAGCCTTATCAGTAAGCAAATCCTTCCCTGCAGTCTTACCCAATTCTTCTGAAGATTTAGTGACATCAAGTATGTCATCCACAACCTGAAACAGAAGTCCCACGCAGCGAGCATACCTCTTAATTTTCTCGATCTCCTCCTCTGTAGCACCACCAAGAATCCCTCCACTCACAACTGAACATTCCAAGAGCACAGCAGTCTTGTGTATATGAATCCATTCCAGAGTCTTAAGGTCAACGGAAGAGTCTCCCTCACATGAAATATCAGCAACCTGCCCCCCTACAAGCCCTTGAGAACCTATTGTCTTACCCAATTCCGATATCACCCTCAAAATCCTATCACTAGGCACAGTCTTGCTTGTAGCCACTGCAATATGCTCAAACGCAAAAGAAAGCAGAGCATCTCCTGCGAGAACAGCAGTGTTCTCACCAAAGACCTTATGGTTTGTCGGCTTTCCCCTTCTGAAATCATCATTGTCCATGCAAGGCAAGTCATCATGAATCAGAGACATGGTATGAATCATCTCCATTGCACAGGCAGTTGGCATGGCCAGATCCTGAGTCCCTCCTACAAGTTCACATGCTGCAATGCAAAGAGCAGGCCTGACACGCTTACCTCCTGCTAGAAGAGAATACCTCATTGATTCGTGTAATTTTTCAGGATATTCAAGTGGTATTGCCTTATCCAGTGCCTTGTCCACTGCCTCAGCCTTGGACTGCATGTAATCGTTGAAATCAAACACAGCAGTCTGCCCCTCCTTCTCTGTGACCAACTGGGCCACCGTCTTTGTGGATCTAGGTGACACTGCATATTTTTTGTATAGCACCGACCCAAGTTTCAGATGGCAATTAATCTCCCCATTAGATGCACCCAGTGAGACCAAATTCAAATTCGCTCCATGACAATTTTTAAAAGGCGTCAATTTGAAACAACTCCTCACACTCATGCATTCTTGAGAAGAAGCAAAATTAAAGAAAAGGCTCTGGCTACTTGCTGTCATTGTCATGTAAGCCATTCTCTATTGCCTATAACTTATTGTATACTAGTCCTTACAAAAGCTCTGAGTAACAAATTCTACACCAACAGAAGATTACCCACAAAATTCAAATGTGACAACTTGTTCTGACTTGCAAAGGGTTGACACACAGCTGCTCAAGAAACAGAAGAAAAATTCAAAGATTATGCTGGACGATTCCTGCTGCTGTTACTCTTTCTTTGGGGCATGAATATGCGATTCAAACTGGAAGCTATTTGTAATAAGATGGATCCCACAAACGACAAGCTTTCGAGATACCACTTGAAGATGATCGAATAATATTACAAAACGTGTACAAGAGGATAATTTGGTCCCTGATATATGCGGACAAGCCATAGCTTATTCCATATGCCATTGCTTGGCCGGTTTTGCCTAAAAATTTCAAACAGCTGTTTTTTTTATTGAAAAAATCATATATTATTAATAAAAAAACAATGCTGCTGACTCATATATATGCAAATGGTTATTTAATGAAATTTTTACCGTTTGAAATGATTTTGGATTTAATTTTGTAAATTTTTACATCAATGTTTCCTTCACATTTTGTGATAAATCATAAGAATGAAAAAATAGATATTATAATAAGAGAAATATTAGATCATGGAATGTGATGTCATAACGTGACAAACTATTACATTATCAAATTTTCTATGAAATGAAAAAACAAAAGATTTAAAGTACTACCTATTTCTCCTTATCTTAAATTAAATATATCAATATATGAAAAATTAAAGTTTTATTCATATTTACACAATTACAAAATTTATTTAAGTTAAAAAAAAAAAATCCTCAAAAGAAGATGACAAAATGATTAACAATAGATATATTATTTAAGATTATAGATATAAGAACATATAAAAATATTAGATATTTTATAATTTGTTAAAGATTTTTTATTGGGAGTTATTATTTATATTCATTTATAATTTCTTTAAAAAAATGCTATTTATTTTTTATAATATTTATTTATTAATATGTTTGATTTTTTTAAGATCAATATTTTGATTTGTTATTAGAGATTATTGATTAGGAAGTTGTAAGGTACAATAAATTATAATTAATGTTTCTATTTGTGCAGAGTTAAGTACAAATCTTATGATTAAATGTGTAAAAAGGAGTGGGAAGTTGTCTTACATTGAGATAAGGTAACTTACCACTCACCTAGTCGTGTAAGTAACAAATTCCTTTTAACTATAAAAATGAATTGGTCCACTTACAACTTTATCTACTCAGTCAAATTAATTGTAATTCATTGTATTCAAATATTGATCTTAAACATGTCAAACATATTAACAAAAAAATATTTGGTACTTATTAAAAAATGAATCATAAATTGATATAAATAATGCTTCCTACTCAAAAATCAACTTTAACAAATTATAAAAAATCTAATAATTAATAGTTGCATATTATGAAGAAAAAGCAATCACTGCAACCCTCTAATCTCAAGGAAGAGGAGTTTATACCTATCTATTTTAAACATTCTTTAGCTCTTATTTCTCTCATAAAAAAATTAGTTGTATATTCTTCTATCTACCTGTTTTAAACATTTTGTCATCTTGTAAGAATAGAATCTTTTATAACATAAAGAAGATGAATTTTTTAATTTTGATTTTTTCTAAATTTATAAAAATGCACATTAAAATTGTGTGCATGTACCAAAAAAACCTATAAACTTCAAATTATAATATATCCAATTTATAATAATCGGGTTCAACCCCCCGCTCTAGTTTGGCCTAGGTACCCAAGGTATTGGCTACTGGGCCGCTGGGTTGAGTCACGGGGACACCCCTCCCACATAAAAAAAGAAAAAGAAAAATAATAACTAATCTATCATTTTATAAAAAAAAATATAATCCAAAATATTAATAATGGAAAATAAGTATTTATGTATATATAATAATAATGTGTCAAAAAGTGTTTTGAAAATTTCAAAGGCAAAACTAGCCAAACCATGGCATATGGAATAAGGCAAGCTTGAGCTCAAATTATCCTCTATACACATTTTGTATTACTAGTCGATCATCTTCTATCTACTATATTAATATTTTTTTATAACTTTATGCGAGGTGATTTCATACCTTTTACACCAACTTTCCTTTCTAAATACTCGAAAAATCTTTTCATCGAGGATTTTATAGCTTCCTCCTAAACCTAAAAGTTCAACTGCCTAGATAGTTGACACTGTAGTCTAAATTTTTGGGAATTTTTTATTTTGCCAAGGGGTCATCACTGTAGTCTAAATTCATCCATTTTAAAAAAATTCATAACTTTTTGCCACAGTGTCTGCTTTTGGCAAACAAGATATTGTTAGAAACTTGGAGGCGAGCTCTTTCCATCCATGGAGGTATTGAATTTTTCTTTTCCATTTTTTACCAAATATTGCAAGTTGAAGTTGTTTATTGCTAATTTCTTCAATAGGCCATAACTTTTGCCTCGATGCTCCGATTTTTGGAAACGAATAAGCGTTGGAAAGATGGTGAAAAGAACTACACAACTATAAGGCTAATTTTTCCATATTTTTCTCAGCTTCATATTGTATCAGAATTTATAATTTTGGCTATTTTGAGCCTATTGAGCATTATATCTTAGAAAAGGATTTGTAATCTCACTAAACTATAAAGTGCCAACCTTATAATATTTGGGGGGTTCTTTTTGATACTATTGAAAAGGGTGGGGGTGTATTGGTTTTCTCTTTTGGTATTCCTTTGTAATCATTTGAGGGTATCATAGGTTTTTATGTTCATCCTGTAGACGTACAATTTTGATCACTTCCATATGATCAAACGCGTCTCCTTATTCATCCAGTTGCTCATCCCCTTTGTCAATATTAATTAAGCCAATTGTTTAATTAATACCTTGCATCTTGCACAAAGGTCCTAAAGTATTCAATTTAATACCTTTCCCCTCTTTCTCCTCTAAATTGAATAAATATGCCCTTTTATTTAATTTAGTCATATTCCCATTTTGAATTAAAATTCATTTTTTAATTCATCTTTTCTCTCTCATGGTCACATCCTCCAACTTTTGCAAGTTGGTCCCTAATCCATTTTAATTATTTTCATCTTCTTTCTACTAACTGTGGTTAGTATGTGCACACCCTTAATCATTAAGGTCACATCCTCCATAATTCTCCTGCACTTGCCTCTAATCGCCTGCCAGTCCATCTAACTGAGTACTTGCACAACCTTAATCATTTTATTAGCCTAACCTAATCCTCATCCTATTTATGGCACATGTCCTTGAGTCAACCTTATTAAAGGCTTTCTCCTTTTGGACAAGGCATCCCCTTCCCCATGTGAATTTTTAATTCACCTTTTAATCCCCATATAACCTAAAAGCGTAAATTTTAATTCTTCTACTTCTCCCCACATGTCCTCTCTATTCATTCTTTTATTCTTTCTCTCATCCCCATGAGAATATTTTGAGGAATTTTTAATTCTCACATACCACATGGGGACAAGGACCTCCTTTTAAGTGAGGAGATCTTTGTCCAATCCTGCTGCACTTTTGTACCCCTCTCCATGTCATGTCCTTTCCTTCCACCTCATGTCCACTTCACCTTTTAGGGCTTCATCACATGCCACATGTCAAGATGTGAGGGCTTGTGAGTTCTCAACTCACCTTAGCCCTACATCTTGATATTTGGTGGATCAATCTCAACCGTCCATTTCCCCTAGGATTTCCCAAAAATCTTATAAATACCCCCTCTTTTCTCTCATTTTAGGGAGATCATTTGTGCTAGCCAAACTCTTGCAGTTTTGTTTCTCAACCCATACTTAGCCTTTTTCATGCTTTCATCCATTTGCACTCATCCTCACAACATCTTTTAGCTTGCATCTACTTGCCATCCAAGGAGCATACACGTCAAAGATCGAAGGGCCAACCAAAGGATCGACTCAACGCAAGGTATAAAGTTCCATTTCATTGCTTTGTCTTGCATTGTTTCCAACTTAGGCTAATCTTGAGGTGTAGGTTGTTTTAAGTTGTTTATTTGCACTCTTTTAGTTGTTGCTTGATTTCTAACGCTCTATTTCAACCTATCACATTTCTAGCACGCCCGGTGGGACCCACAAACGGGTCTATTTTCTTCACGTTTGTTGTTTTTTGCATTTTTCAAGGTCTAGGGCTGGGTGAGTGTGGCTTTCGGGATTGGTCCCCATAGAGTGGGCGTATCCGGTCTGTAGGTGGCGACCGGCCCAACAGAGTGGCGGATCCTGTTTCAAGTGGCGACCCCGGCCCCGCAGCGGGCGCACTCAACCTCGGACAGGCGATGAAACCGCGGCTGACCGTTCACAGCGACCGGCTCCCACAAGCATGACCGGGTCACTGTGAGTAAGCGTGAACGGGTCCTAACAAAGCGGCAGATCCGCCCTGCAGAGTGGCGACTCTTATCCCGAAGGTAAAAGTCTGCTTTTTTCGATTGTCTTTAAAAAGCCAGGGAACATAGTTTAATTAGCAGTCAATAAACCTTTGCTCATGCGGTTTGGGAAGGCTATTTGACGGTCAACTCGCTACCATGGTCCCCACTGTAAAACGAGCTTTCCAAGTCCCGAAACAAATCTCTTTTCAATTTCTTAGTGGGACTCCGCTAGATTTCCATCACCCTGTAAGGACGCATTCCAACCACACGCACTGGCCGGGTATAAAGGGGAGAGCGAAGTTGTAACTCAACCCGGCAACCACGCTTGTAATCGCATAAGCATCTGGATGACGCGGAAGAGTTGGTCCGGAGCCTCTAAGATCTCGCTAAGGTTCCCGACCTACCAGAACGGGTTAAGGTTCACGTTTGGGCCTCACGTGCCGGGTGTATATCGAGGACTCCTTAGAAACCATGTGCATCCTAGAGTAGAAGACTTTGTTGACCATACTCATTTCTACTGATCTTAGGGTTGTGCTACTTGAATTGTCTTTCTTGTGCAAAAACCAGTGATTATCGATTTGGCCAAGTCTTTTTATGATTGCTACAATTTGGGTCCTTTGCCTTTGCCATCAATCAAAAAACCAAGCTTAAGCTTATCCTTTGGCGGACTTAACCTTATCTTTTAGCAAACCTGTCCTCGTGCTATGGCGGACCTGTCCTTGTGCTGTGGCGGATCTGTCCTAGTGCAATGGCGGATCTATCCTAGTGCAGTGGTAGATTTGTCCTAGTGCAGTGGTCGATTTGTCCTAGTCCAGTGGTGGATCTGTCCTAGTCTAGTGGCGGATCTATCCTAGTGCAGTGGCGGATCTGTCCTTTTGCAGTGGCGGATATGTCCCAGTTCAGTGGCGGACCTGTCCTAGTACAGTGGCGGATCTGTCCAAACACAGTGGCGGACCTGTCCTTTTGCAGTGGCGGACCTGTCCCTTTGACCATCCTATACCATCATTTGGCATTCATTGTCCCTTTGTTTTGAACACCGAAACGATCATTTAGTGTCCAAAACAAACATCTGAACGTCCGTTCCGAGCCCCCATCCCTTCATTCTAAGGGTCATTTGTCCTTAATAGTCTTTTGCTTGTTTCGAGAGCCATTCATCTACCTTGAAACACTCCCCATCCGTCCTAAACAGGCTTTCATCTCTGATCTCCGTTATTCCATATAATCCCCGTTGGAGTCGTCATCCAAGTTGACCTAGGTATTCATCCCTAATCACAATCATCATAGCTGGCTTAGGATCGCTATCTGTCTTAGGTCAGTTATCCTTTTCGACCCAATCAATCCGCTTCTATCTCAAGTTGGATTCGATGTCGTTATCATACATCCACCTTTTAATCAATACTTAGTGTTACCAAGGATCCTTCTTAAACTTGGTTGTGGATCTCGGTCTTCATCGTATCTATCATCACATCAATCCTAATCATCGTATCGATATGATCCCCACATCATCAAACCTATTCAGATCAAAACCCAGAATCTAGGTTAATCCAACATCTACCAATCAATCCAATCCAATCCCATCAAGCCAATCCACGTCGACCTAATCAATCGTCGTCAACTAATCTTTCATCAAAATCAAATCGATCCTTCATCATCAAGGTCTTTCTAATACCTTGATCCCTGTCATCATCTTGCATGCCCGTTCAGACTTGATCACAGGCAAAGAAAATGGCCAACCAACAAGCCCTAAATGCCCAATCGAACAACCCTCAAAATCCCACCAACACGGTCAACATCTCATCAGATCCCAACTATGGTGCTAATATCCCTCACGATCCCCACAACGGCACCTCATCACAATCCAATGTGGATGGTCAAAACACGTCACCACCTGGGGAGGAAAACATGGCCGAGCAACCCGAGCTCACATTCGAGGAGCACTTTAGCAACCCAGTTAATGCACAAATGACGGAGCGCCTTCTCGAAAGACATGGTGACCAAATCTTGGCTCACTTGATTGACAAAGGTGTCAAGTTTCCGTCAGGTGTCGACTTATCCAAGTATGGCACCTCCACATCCAATGTACCCCAAGGTGCACATGACATCCCCAGTAGCTCGTATGTCCCCAATGTTCCTTCCGTAGGAGGCTGGCATCAACCTGAATTTGGCAACGATGTCCTATATCCCGTTGGCAATCCCACACATCCCACCATCTCGGTTACGGGAGCACCTCAAACCATTGATCCCAATGATCCCTATGCTCTATGGTATGCTCTAAACATCCCAGAACCACAAATCCATTAATGCTAATGCATCACTAACTCACTTCTCCACAATCTAGTAACTCCTTGGCCGCTTTGCTCCCACTTCCTCCCAGGCAACAACTTTCCATCATTAATATTCCTATCTCTAATCCAACATCCCTCCTCCATCGTCATCCAACCCTCCGCCATCATCCCAATCCAACATCCCTCCTCCGTCGTCATCCAACCCTCAACAGCCATCCCAATCCAACATTCCTCCACCCTCGTCGTTCATACCTCAACAGCCACCCCAATCCAATGTTCCTCCACCATCATCATTCCTATCCCAACAACCTCCCCAATCCTACGCTCCCACTAGTGCTCAACAACCTCCCTCACACAACATCTCAATCGCACCTCCACCTCAACAACAACCGTCGATCAATCCCCTATTCTCAGCACAACCATCACAACACCAACCGCAAGGAAATCAACCTCGGCCTTCAGCCTCGACCATATCTCCATTCCTTGCATCCATTTTACGCCCGCAAGCGCAACCACCACAGAACATCCCATCTCGCCCATCACAGCCACCAACTATGCATCAACAACAATATCAACAAACACCCCTCCATTACAACTATTACAACCAGCCCCAATATCAACAACCCTCCTATGGGGCATCACAACAGTCATATCAACACCCCCAATACCCACAAGCTAATCAGCAACACTTTCTCCATACTTCCCAACAGTACGCCACCCACAACTACCCAACCAATCAATATCCCACCTCACAACAACAACCTTTTTATCAACAAGGTCCCTTGGCATATCAGCAGGAGGTACCACCTCCTCATTATCCATACACCCATCCCCAAACATCCTCTTAGAATCCACAATCGCCCTATCATCAATATCCGTCTAACACATCGTCCAATGCGGACATACTAGAAATCAAAGCCGCACTAAAGGATCTCCAGGCAGGGACTAGCAAGCAATCGTTCAAGTTCGAAGATATATGTCCCTATCCGTATGATCCCTCCATCTCATTGGTTCCCTTCCCCAAGCATTTTGAGATGCCAAAATTTGACAAATATGAGGGGAACAAAGATCCTAAGGCCCACCTACGGGAGTTTTACTCCCAGTGTCAAGAAGTGATCCACAATGACAACTATCTCTTGCGTCTGTTCCCCTGAAGTCTGGGAAGTGACGCACTAGGGTGGTTCATGACCCTCGACAAGGGATCTATAAAATCTTTTGCAGACTTGTCAAAAAGGTTTGTCTCCTACTTCTCCTTCAACTTGGAGAAAGATACTGATACCCTAGATCTTCTCAAGGAGAAACAACGTGAAGGGGAAACTTTTACTAGCTACCTCCAGAGGTGGCGTGCCCTGGCAAGCCGAATGAAAACTCCTTTGAAAGAGAAGGACATGGTCACCCTTTTTGTGGAGAACTCTCATCCTGACATGGCCCACAACTTCCGATTACACTGTGTCACCACTTTTGCGGAGGTGGTGGAGAAAGGACCCATCCTCGAGCGTGCCCTTATTGCCAAGGGGCACATCAAAATATATAACCAAGATAGGGAAAGAACATTCAACAACAAGCCACGTTTCTAGAACAAGAACAAGAATGCAGTCAATGACGGTGTCACTGATACTAAACATGTCCAAGTGGCCAACACATCCCAGAAACAACAACAATCTGTACCTAATGCCATATCCGTACCGCAAGGGACACCCCGTCCTCCCCAATAGTCCAATCAAGGGAACCCTAAACGCCAATATGCTCAACTAGGAGAACCCTTGAGTGTCATCTTTAATAAACTGTTGCAGATCAGCTATCCAATCACGTACCCCGTCACCAAGCCACTAGACGAATCCAAACCTAAGCCCACATGGTTTAGGGAAAATGAATATTGTGAGTTCCACAAAATTAAAGGGCACTCTTTGAATAAGTGTCAGGGTCTGAAAAAATATGTCCAGGATCTCATCGATCGAGGTGACATCAAGGTTGATCCTAACCAAGCTCTGTCGTCCAATGCTCAGTTGCAGATTTATCAAAACGCTTTCCCAAACCATGACCAAGGCCCAAGCACTTCCAACAGTAATCCTCAAAACAACACAAATAACGTGAGTTACAAGAATGTACCCCTCAATTACGAGGGTATTATTCATTACACAGAGCAGGTAGAACCTCGTGTATCCATGATACATGTCAAAGCTAAAGACTCTCAATGTGCTGTTACCACACGACGAGCCCGCATCACCATTCCTACAGCCTCTGCACCTGCCCAACCGACTCCTGTAACTTCCCAGTACAACATCCTTGATCACTTGGGAAAGACCCCTGCACATATCTCCATCTTGGATTTACTCAAGTCTTCCCCCGTGTATCAAGAAATCCTTAATAGATCCCTACAGGAAACCCATGTGCCTAATAATATGGATCCTACACAATTTCAAGCCTTGGTAGGACACCTACCTTCATCTCACCAACTACACTTCAGCCACGATGATATGCCCAACATTGATGCTAATCACAATCGCCCCTTACATATTGAAGTCGTAGTCGCTTGGCATAAAATAAAAAGGGTCCTGGTAGATAATGGCTCTGCCCTCAACTTGTGCACTTTAAAATTCATAAAGCAGGTGGGGTATACCCAAGCGGACCTAAGCAACCAGGTTACTACAATCAAGGCTTATGACAATGCAGAAAGGAATTCAGAAGGGATCATCAATCTCCCTGTCCAAGTGGGACCGGTAGTTCAGTACATCACCTGCCATGTCCTTGATTTGGACTTACCATATAATCTCCTCCTCGGCCGTCCATGGCTCCATGCCATGCAAGCCGTGCCTTCCACCTACCATTAGTGCCTCAAATTCCCAGTCAACGGACAAGAGGTCACCATCTATGCCGATCCCCAACCGTTTGAATATTGCCGTGCCCTAGAGACATCATTTCCCCATTTGCATTATTGTCCTGGGGTTGAAATGGGGGCATCTCGGCCATCACCCATTAATCCACCATCCACCGTAATAACCGCTCCATCTTCCACTGAGCCTACATTCACAAAAGTCCAGATCATTGACAAAGGGTGTGGCGAGTACGAAATGCACACTGCTCTCAATATAGCGACCATGCCACCATCGCCACACGAGTATGGTCAACCTTCCCATGCTACCCCAAAAGAGGACAAGACTATCACCTTCCGTGGCAAAAACATCCCTACTACCACTTTTGTATCCCCAAGTATCAAGACAGATGCGCCCGAAGAAGACATAAGCCAATGGGTTTACCGAGAAGAGCCTCAGCCGGAAACTCCTCTCAAAGAATACTTCCAAGAAAAGTACCCCTGGCCGACAAAGTTTGTGGAAAAGCATAACTATCAAGGCAGAGGCCTAGGAAAGCAAGAACAAGGGTGGTTACAACCCATTGATACATTTCCGCTATCAAGAAATATGGGCATTGGGTATGACAGAAAGCAAAAAGGCCCCGAAACATCGTCTAATGCTTCCAATAGTGTAGTTGTGGACAACGGCTTATTGGAAGACATACCCGAGGAGGAATCCATCATACGTGCGTACGATGACGTCGATCATGCCGACCTATCTTCCATGTTCGAATGCCTATCCGTTTGCACTATTAGCCTATCCCTCCGCCATCCTGAACTCATTGATTGGGACCTACGAACTAGCACACCTGTCAGTATGTCTGCGGATACCTATGTTAACCTCATGGGATTGGGGGAGGATGAACACTCCAGTCGCAAAAGTAAGAATGAGAAAAACAACAAACGGTCATCTAGTGAAAACCTCCCTGAGGCACTTCATGACCTTGAAAAAGTAAAAATAAAGGACGCATCTGATGGCGAAAACCTCGAAGAGGCGCTAGAAGATGGAGATGTTCATCTTCCCCTTATGGGAACTCAGCTATCTGCCAGATCATCTGTTCTGATTGAAGAAACACAAGAGATTAATTTGGGAACTGCTGAAAATCCCAAGGTCACCTATGTAGCCAAGTCACTCTCCGAACAAGAGTTTCTGATCTTTGCACAGCTACTCCAGCAGGGAGTTGTTAACTTTGCTTGGTCATACTCGGACATGCCAGGCTTAGATCCTGCCTTGGTGGTTCATCACCTGGACATCCGCCCAGACGCTAAACCTGTCAAGCAAAAACTCCGCAAGATGCATCCGCAAGTTGCGCTGTTAGTCAAGAAGGAATTAGAGAAGTTACTGGAGGCAGGATTTATCAGACCAATTGACTACTCCGAGTGGATCTCCAACATAGTGCCAGTAGCTAAACCAAATGGTGACATTCAGATATGTACGGACTTCAGGGATCTCAACAAAGCTTGCCCCAAAGACGACTTCCCCCTACCCAATATTGACATGTTGGTCGACCTAACAGCAGGACATGAGATGTTGTCCCTTATGGATGGCTTCTCCAGGTATAACCAGATTCGAATTGCACCAGAAGACCAACACAAAACTGCCTTCACCACTCCTTGGGGCACTTTCTGCTACAATGTCATGCCCTTTGGTCTCAAAAATGCAGGGGCGACATATCAGAGGGCAATGACGGTCATCTTCCATGACCTCATACATATTATCATGGAAGACTATGTTGATGACCTATTAGGGAAATCCAGAACACGAGCAGAACATCCTGCCATCCTGAAGAAGATATTTGAGCGGTTAGAGCATTATAAGTTGCGGCTGAATCCAAAAAAGTGCGTCTTTGGGGTCACTTCCGAAAAGTTGTTGGGTTTCATAGTCTCTCGCAGAGGCATTGAGGTTGATCCCGCTAAGGTGAAGGCTATCCTGGATATGCCCCCCCCCACGCAATCTCAAACAGCTAAGAAGCCTTCAGGGAAAAATGCAGTCCATCCGTCGCTTCATTGCCCAGCTGGCAGACAAGTGTCAACCATTCACTCATCTTCTGAAAAAAGATTCCACCTTCCGATGGAACCAGCAGTGTCAGATGGGATTCGATAAGATTAAGGAATATTTAGCCCATCCACCAATATTGATGCCACCTATTCCCGGCAAGCCCCTCTTGCTCTACATCTCCGCCACTTCAGTCGCACTGGGGGCATTGTTGGCACAGCATGATGAGTCGTCAAAAGAAAGGGCAAAATTTTACTACATCACTTGACATTGGTTGGCTACAAGCTAAATCCATTCCCATGGAAAAATCCTTCTGCTCTAGCACTCATCATCTTCAAAGACACGAAGTTTCCA
>VDFB02037823.1:0-42286 GCA_007258455.2 Sequoia sempervirens | reverse complement strand
TGTCCATAAGAGCATTGCATGGAATTGAAATTGTCTTTGTCCTATTGGTCTAGAGATGTCATATATAGTGATGCCATTCCATAAATTTAGTAACTCATCGAATAAGAGGCTCGATATATACATTCATATCTTTAACTTGGTACTTACCTAGTTGAATGAACATAAACATTACATAATTATTATAAATCCATTTTATCGCAATATATAAATTAATGTACATGACTATTGAATGAAAAATATAAGTCATTATGCAAAAAATAAGACAAATGAGATGCTACTACGTTAAAGAAAAATTGATAAACAAATACCAAACAATCATTGACAACATTATGTGCTCCCTCTTTATTGACATCCAAGGAGCAATGTTATTGTTGATAAAAAAACAGGCCACACCGAGTAAATAGATCTTAGCTCTCCAAATGGATTGACACCATCCACTCCCAATGAAAGCCTAAGATTACGAGGCTCTTCTTTAAAGTGTGGCCATTTTTCCTCCATGTTCCTAAATGCAGAATCAACCATCCACAAGCATTCAAGAATACATCTCCACTTTTTCCAGCGCATGGTAATCAAGAATTGTGCTTAAGCTTTCGCGACCTAAATAATCGCTGTATTAATGAGTAACAATAATGAGAATATAATGAAGAACTCCAGAGACACATTTTTGTTAGTTGATTTGTTCGATATCTACCGATATGACATTCTGAGCATTCTATTGCAAATTCATGTTGTTTATGATATATAATATGATCATTGGGACATGCATCTATTGTTTGATACTCCATTCCAATATCTTTCATAATGGCAGATAAATCTCGATATGATGAAAATATTTGATGGTGGTAACAAAAATTCACCAATCAATCTACAAGAAAAAATAATTTGTTCATATAAAGAATATTAATGGTACATATCTCATCCTTTATTTACTAGTGATGAACTAACAACAATTAAAATAGATGAAAAAAGATGACATATATGACATACCTTAACATCCATGAGATTGCTATGTTTGATAAACCATTCATAACCTTCAAGTTCAATAGCAACAATACAAAAGAGAGAAGAGTTGTTTGGAAGCCTTCATAAAGGGGCTTGCATGACTTCTCAAGTATAGGTAAATCATGAACATCATCAAAGTCATCTTGATCATCATTATTAGCTCTTCCACTAAATGTGTCATGGATCAATGTATTTGTGCCATCATCTTCAACTGTGTTTTCTCGTGCATGATCATCTCCTCTCCATAGGATCATTAACTTCATCTTCGAGATACACAGCATTCATGTTCATCTCCATTGGGTAAACCACATTCTCTGATGTGATAATTCATATCATTTAATTCTAGGGCTCTAATCTTTATATAATAATGATAGACACAAATAAAACTATGATCATGATCGCGATTATATATATATATATATAAAAAAGTTAAAATGATATAAACATTTACAAATTCAATCAATATAAACACATATAATGAACAACTTTCTAATGGATGATAATCATGCCCCCTTTCAACATGACCATGCTGCCTACAATGTTTCTCAGTTGTTGTGATTAAAAGTCATCTCGTCTTTAAGCCCTTGCAATTATTGCAAGGACAATAACATTTCCCATCACCCTTTCTTTTCAATCTAGCCTACAATCTATCAAGTGTCTCTTCATTTTGTTCTGGACTAATATTATCTGACATGATTTTTCTTTACCAAGCTTGACTATTTAGATCTTCAAAAAATATCAAACTCACACTCCAATAATTTTTATTCATAGACATGTAACATAATCTAATAATTCTGATATTTTACACCAAAAAAATTTGGCATGCAACCACCCCTGCAAAAGAGAAGATAGTCTCAAGTTAATGACCCCAAAAAACACTTTACAATGCTAATTCCAAAACTTATTAAATTCTGATTTTACTATGATTTTAACCTAAGACTCCTAAATCGTAATATTGAATTTGATCAAGAACTTCCTACAACGCATGGAGGTAGCGAGCTAGTGCAGAGCAAGTGACCCATTCCTAAGGAGCAACAAGTCAATCATCACTAATGCTAATTTAAGGATTTATCCTTAGTTAAAGATGCAATGTGTCACTCTTATGACGAAGTTATTCCTAGGGACCCCAATGAGAGAGCCCTAATCGTACACAAGGAAGCACACACTAGTAGAATTTGGCAAATAAATGACTAGGTGACTAAGAATTTTAGTCACAACAACTAAAAATGACTAAATTTTGCTCATTTTTTGCAACTCAATTATAAATGAGTAAATAAATTACTAGTTTGGTCGCTGATTAAAAATTATTTAGTCACACAAATAAAAATGACTAAATAGTTAGTAATTTATTTAGTCACAATCTATTTGAATAAATCATTTAAGGAATCAAGAATATAGCCTACCAAAATACTCTAAAACTTTAATAAACATACCCTAAAACTTTTGTCAAAATCTTATTTTAGGCATAGCCCACCAGAATGGAGTTTCATTTTAATAAACATACTCTAAAACCTTCATCAAAACATTATTTTCAAGTATATACCACCAAAATGGAGAAGTGTTTCCATAAAGAATGATAGAGAATGGTGATGAGATGTGTGTGAAAGGAGGCATATGATTCATTGTTGCTTATCTCATTCCTACTATGCTCAACAAATCTTACATTGTCCCTGCTACTATTTGTAATTCCAGGTATTTGACATATATTTTCATAGTCTCAAATTCCTTCAGAGGGCTTTGAAGTATCAATGTATCCTACATAGGGTTTATAATGATTTATTTTAATTAAAAAAATAAATAAATGATGTATTTCCCTATAATTATATAATGTGGAGATGTCCTAAATTTTCCCCAACACACTATCCTCTTTGGCACCGTATTCATTACTCTAGCTACTAGGGTTTTGCATGTGAAATCTTTAATATCTTCATGACCATGGCTTTAAATAGATCTCAGTCTTTTCTTTAATCCTTTCATGGTAACCCTTGAGTTCCATAATCCACCTTCAATCTCTTCTAAGAACAGTGTCTTAAGCTAGACTGCATAGTATGCATATAAAGCAAGTCCTTCATACCTGCCATTGTTCCAAACCACCACTCACTGCCTTGCTTAAAATGTTGCCTTCATAAACACAATAACATGTTTTAAAATCATGGTTGCCAGTGATTGACCATTAAGATCACCACTTTCATCATGAAGATACAATGAGATTTTTGTCTTCAAACTCAAGGCATTATGCAAGATAAAATTATGAATTGTTTGTTGCGTATGATTTGATTTTCTTGCACATTTACTACTTTGCTAACTTCCTTTAAGACTAGGTATTGCACCCTCAGCTGCAATCTCAAACAACTCACTCACTATCACTTGAAGATTCCTTTCATGAGCATCATTCTATAAAATCAAACTACGCCCTATAGACTGCCTACTTACTACAGGGGACTCATTATTTCATGTTATTGTAGTTTTTAAGATACTTTAACCTTATTGACACTACTTCACAATCCACAAGGTATTATTCACTATTCTACCATCTTTGATGAGTCTCAAAACATTGCTCAAACATGCAATCCACTACCCCCATTATACATTAATGGCTAAGAAGAAACATTGAACCTATGATTACCACTGTTACTTCATTTGGACAGTCATTCCTTGATTGCATTTTCCTTGTCTAACAATACCAAAAGCATTTGAAAAACCCTTAAGGTCGGCAAGGGGGTAAGAAAACTCACTGTTAAAATCTCCACTTTACTATGCAAGGTTTGAGCTTTATTATCTTGTCATTGTGCAATGTCTTTTTGACTGTCACATCTCAAGTGACTGTCATTCTTCTTACCGTAGATTGCATTTACAAATGTCACTAAGCTACATAGTGTGCTTGTTATTGGCTACAATCTTTAGATTGCAAGAATTGTTATTACCTACAATGTCTCAATCTTTCTGGTATTGCAACCTCACTAATCCGCTATAGTTATTGTTTATGTTTCTACGGAGGCCTAGGGTTTGTACCCTAATCATGCTCTTACCAGTGCTTCTGTTGGTATTAAAAAACAACCTTAAATCTTGGGTCAAAAAACTAGTTGTCTTGAAAAAGTTGTGGTATGATCTTGGATTGTATCCTAGAGTGTGTGGGAAGCTTGTGTTTGATCATTAAGGTATGTAAACCTGATCAGGGAAATGTATCCTATATATCATGGGTCTTGTTTTAATACTTTCCATAATGGTTATTAGCAAATCACATTATTATAGTTTGCGATAACCCATGATTGCATTCACATATGTAACAAACTTGGTTTGTATTTTAAGCTATACAATTTTAAGTAACATTCATAAGGTTTAGAAAATCTTGATCACTCTCTAGAATGGCCCATTAAACATGGGTTGTGCTTGAATGCACTACATAATTGATATAACACAACCACTCTACATATCAACCAGAGTTATAGGCTCTTTATTGCAGCAAGAGGTAATCACTCTTCGATCATGCTATAATTACATCCTAACCTATTAAACTTGAGACAACCTGAATGCACCCAATGATGATTGACACCTACATTATACAACCTGAATTAACTACATTATATGAGTACCTCCATTTCTATCACAACATAGGCACATTAAACTTGGGTGAAACATGAATGCATCCTGCATTTATTATAGCACAACTATGGCACATGACCAATAGAGTTATGGATCACATAATTACAGTCACAAGAATCTGTTCCTTGGTTGTGTCTTATGGTGATTTCACACAACAAAATCTGGACATGAAATTCTGAAAACCCTAAACCTCTAAAAATGAAATCTGATGAGATGTTGCTTTAAAATATGATTTTCAAACTTGGAACTACAAATATGACTTCACAACTAAATTCTGCAAAAAGATAATGACTACCCTCAACCTGGCGATATCTTCTTGAATTTTTTCTAATTTTTCCCAAAAAAATCGTCCTTAGTTCTCCACAAACTGTCTCAAGTAGAGCAAAACACTGTCGCAATAAATTAGCGAACTCACTTTTTTTTATGTTAGCCACAATTTGACTTTTTTCTATTTTTCATGTTTGTCAAAATTTCGGCAAAACTAATAGTCCAAATTTCGACGAAACCCAAGTTTGTTGAAATTTCGATGAACGTCAGGGATAAACTTTCAAAAAATTGAAAATTACACATCAAATTTTACAAGCACCCGGCGATACATCAAATTATACATATTTCATCAGACATTTTTGTCGGATTTTGTAGTCAAATGAGTTAGTGAGCAACCAATACTTTGTCTCAAAGAGGAGAAAAATGTAGACATGTAAAAATGACCTAACGCATATCACACATCCTGAACTGTATTTTTCCATTATTGACATCATTGCCATTATCACTATTGCATTTCATCTCACAAATGTCATTAATCCACATTTTCACATTATTTTTACTAATTAACCCTAATTTCCTCTATTAATTGAATACTCTTTAATTATCTAATTAATTCACTATATCCTTACTGGTGTAGGGGCACCTAGGTTCTCATACCCAAGAGGGGTAAAAAGTTAATGTTTTGTTTTGTTTAAGTTCTTAATATGTAATAAGGTCTAAAAATACCATTTTAAATGTGTTTGAGTCTAGTTTGGGTCACTAAGTGTGCAATTTGTGTGCAAATGTAAAAGTGTCAAAGTTGTTGAATGTTGTCAATTTGCAAATTTTTTTTTTTTTGCAATTTTTGGTGTCTAGTGGAAGGTGAACAGTTGGAAGTTGAAAATTAGTTTGTAATTGTTGGGAATTTGATGAAAATTCCTTAAAAAGGCCTTGTAAGGTTGAAGACCAGTTTGGGGAGTGTGGTTGGAAGTTACAATTTTGAAGTTTAAGCAATAAAATTCCTTTGTTTTTTGCAAATATGAACGTTGAATCACTGTTCTTTGATGTGGTATGGAACTGTAAAGAATTTTCATGACTTACACATGATTGGGTGTGATAGAGGATTGAGTTAGATTTCATTTTCAATTGGTTTGGTTGATTTTTGTTAAGTTTTATGTAAGTTATGATCAAATTGGTGACTGCCACTTCTAGATTTTTTCTATAACCATCCTATTGCAGCACGTGGTACGGATTTGATATTCCATATCTTGATCTCAAACCAATTGGGATTGAAATAATTGTGAATATAATTTCTAATGCACTTGGTCTCATTGATTTTTGTTGAGTTTGGAGAGAGATATTGCAATTTTGGCAAAAATAGTTCAAAACTATCATAAACCCTAGATGGGGTAACTAATGACTTGCAAAATATGATTTCTCATGGTTTCCATGGTGGAGAATTCTAAATTTTTGTGTAGGAGTCTAAAATGCTGTATATTACCATGCTTCAAAGTTGTAGGGTTCCATATTGAGGTTTGCACATGTTTTGATGATGCCCTTAGTCTATTTTTTCATGTTTTAGGCTTAATTGGTAGAAGGATAGTCCATTTTTGAAGGATTCCATACAAAGTAACCTACCCTGATTTTGAGATATGTTGTATAAAGCCCAAATTATTTAGAACTGTGTTTACATTTTGGAGATCATGTCTGCACTAAAAGTTATGGACAAAAAACTCAATTTGCTGCCCCCATGTTTTAGGCTTTAAAGATTGGTTGATTTAGGTTGTTTTGGAGTTTTCCACCCCTTCCTCTACATAAAATTGGTATCAAAGCCCGAAGATCTAGGAATAAAGATTTTAGAGTTTATGTTTTGTCTTTTTGTAGGTTGAAGGAAGAACCTGGATGCCAAAAGACTAGAGGTAGTGAAGAAAGGAGGAAACCTAGGTGAGGTATCACGAAGACAAGAAGAAGCAAGGTGAAAGAGACTTGCTTGAGAAAGAAGAATGAAATGTTGAGAAGATTTTTCCATAGAGATTTAAAGAGAAAGGAGTTACCAAGGAAGAAAGGAGTGATGAGAAAAGATAAAAGTGAGATAAAAAAGAAAAATGAGAAAAAAGAACAGATAAAAGGTGCAACAAAAGATAATGGAGTTGAGGCACACCTTGGAAGAAATGGAAAAAAAATGGAAGAAATAAGAAAAATAATGGAACTTGAGATTCACAGTTGCTTGAGAGAGTAAACCAAGGAAAAGGTTGGCAATGGCCAATAAGGAAGAAGGTTAAATGGCCTATTAAGAAGATTATTTTGAAGAGAAGAAGGAAAGAGAGGGCAACAGAACCAGACCTTGGAGAATCTTTGATGATGATGGAAGAGCCTAAGACATATGAGGAAGAGGAAAAATGTGAAGATAATGGGTCCCTTGAGACTCAAAATGTTATCTCTAACAATATTTGTGAGTGTGTGTTTATGGAACTGTAGCAGATGAAAATGAAGATGGAAAAGGGTATAAAGAAGAAGGAGAAGTGAATGTAGTGTATGCAGATTGTTATGCACTATATGGTGAAGAAGATGTTACATAAAACAATGGAGGTAATGGTTGCATTTTCTGATTTTATTGATGATGAATATGCTGACATAATGTGTTCGGATGATGAAGATGAAGACATAGACGGTGATACTAAGACATATGAGTGAGAACTAAAATTTTGGTACTTTGAAGTTGAGAAGATGCTTAGTAAGAGATGGTACAAGAATAAGAAAAAGGATCCAAGGAAATTTGTAGAGATGAAGGACAAGTTTTCGAAGAATTAAAAGACCAGGAAGAGAGAGACAACCTACACTCAAGTGGACTTGAGTTTTTCTTCCCCGTGGGAGTATGGTGTAGGGGCACCTAGGTTCTCATGCCCAAGAGGGGTAAAAAGTTAATGTTTTATTTTTTTTAAGTTTTTAATATGTAATAAGGTCTAAGAAGACAATTTTAAATGTGTTGGAGTCTAGTTTGGATCACTAGGTGTTAATTTTTTGTGCAAACGTAAAAGTGTCAAAGTTGCTGAATGTTGTCAAGCTATAAAAAAGTAACTTTTACATTTTTTGGTGTCTAGGGGAAGGTGAACGGTTGGAAGTTGAAAATTAGTTTGTAATTGTTGAGAATTAGATGGAAATTCCTTAAAAAGGACTTGTAAGGTTGAATACCAGTTTGGGGGGTGTGGTTGGAAGTTATAATTTTGAAGTTTAAGCAATAAAATTCCTTGGTTTTCTGCAAATATGAATGTTGCATCACTATTCTTTGATGTAGTGCAGTACTATATGGATTTTTCATGACCTGCACATGATTGGGCGTGATATATAATTGAGTTATCTTTCTTTCTTTTTTTTTAGACTGCAGGAATCAGGTAGCACGACCCCCTAATAATTGAGTTATCTTTCATTTTCAATTGTTTTGTTTGATTTTTGTTAAGTTTTATGTAAGTTATGATCAAATTGGTGACTGCCACTTCCAGATTTTTTCTGTAAACGGCTTGTTGTAGCATGTGGTAGGGATTTGATATTCTATATCTTGATCTTAGACAAACTAGGATTGAAATACATGTGAATCTAATTTCTAATTCACTTGGTATCATAAATTTTTGTTGAGTTTGGAGAGAAATATTGCAATTTTGGAAAAAATAGTTCAAAACGGTCATAAACCCTAAGCAGGGTAACTAGTGACTTTCAAAATATGATTTCTCATGGTGGAGAATTATAAATTTTTGTTTGGGAGTTTAAAATTTTATATATTACCATGCTTCAAAGTTTTAGGGTTCCATATTGAGGTTTGCATGTGTTTTGATGATGCCCTAGGTTTGATTTTTCACATTTTAGGCTTAATTGGTAGAAGGATAGTCCATTTTTGAAGGATTTTGTACAAAGTAACTTACACCAATTTTGAGATATGTTGTATAAATCCAAAATGGGTATCTTGAAATGTGTTTACATTTTGGAGATCATATATTAATTGAAAGTTATGGCCAAAAAACTCAATTTGTTGCCCCCATGTTTTAGGCTTTAAAGATTGGCTGATTTAGGTTGTTTTGGAGTTGTCCATCCCTTCCTCTACATTAGTCACATAATATAGCTCTATTTCTCCTTATTAATTAAATAAACATCAATTATTTAATTATGTCACTAATATATCCTATTCATCTAAATCAATTAAATTGTTAACATTAATAATTTAATTAAAATATTTTCGCCTCTAAACTTGAATAATTAAATCAATTAATCGAAATAATTCAACATAGTCAACAAAAAAATACATATTTATTTGTTAAATTCAAACATGACTTGCACGTTCATCTCCAATACTAATTAATTATTCAATTAATTAATTATCATCACCCCTTTTGTGATTGAGTAAATCGTTACCACTGCTTTCTCACTCTATTTTTTTAACTAACTCATCTATTTCTCAATCCCTCTAACCACTCAATCTATTTCTCAATCTCACTAACCACTCAACTTGATTTCTTAAATCCCCCCAATCATTCCCATCTAATCCCACTAATCATTCCAATCTATTTCCTCTCAACGATTCTCAATCGTTGATCATGATCTTTTACTACCAAATCTCGATCATTCATCTGAAAACATGAAATCTATATAACAAGCTCTTCATTCTAAAAAAAAATCAGAAAATTGAGAGAATTTATGCAAAGAGGTCATGCTGAATTGATATTTGAATTCTTGAGAGAAAATACACACACATCTTCAATCACCATTAACACATGCTTTGAATCTTTTGCAACAATAACGAAGGCTTCATATTGATTCAAACACAATTCAACATCAATATGAATTACAATTCAACGCGGGATGGTATAGCTGTATTTCATGAATTAATTTATTGTTTCTTGCTTATGCTTACCTTTATTGATTGAATTCATTCTTTTATAACTTCATTTCATGAGTATGGTTTGGGATTTTGATCTTGTTTTAAATTGAGTTGGGTTGATTTGTTGCTATTTTCCTTATGTTATTTCCCCCCCTTACAAGATCACTATTGTATACCACTTCATGGCCATGATGATAGAGTCTTCATAGATTAGAAAATATGGAGAAGATGATATGACCAAGTTTTTTGAAAAAAAAACCCACCCAATATTACATTAAAATACATCAAGATCATATCCTTTGAGAACTGATACAAATAAGAGATAAATTACTAAATGTACTTTCACTTTACATCCTTCAACAACTAATACAATCAAGAACTCAAATACCAAGTGATTAAAATTTTTAAGAACTAAAAATATAAGAAAAAATAAATGTAAGCAATGGTGAAGCCCATGAAACACATGAAAGGGTTACCATTCTTGAGAACATTAGAAATAAAAAAAAAATAAGTGGATATGCTTTGGAAAAATTTACCATCACGAGTCTTATGAAAAATCTCTAATATACTAATCATTCTTTTAATGGGATCCTTGGCTCATCCAAATAACATCAACCAACTATACCTTTAGTTGATTAGGAATTGAGAGATATCAATACTACCATTAAAATTATTCAAGTAGGGGAACCTTCCACTAATGGTTATAAATTCAAGGAGTTCTATGTACCTATCCCTTCAAAATTTCAATTACACAAACACACTTTTCATCATACTTTGCAATTCCAAAATTTGACATATACAATGGAAATGGTAACCCAAAGAGTTGTGTCTATGAATTTGACATCAGTTGTCCTAAGGTTCCTTACATTGGTGACTGTCTATGTTGCCTCTTCCCTCATATCTTAGGGGATAAAATTTTGATTGGTTTATTCATTTCCCAAATGTATGACAAACAAATTCCTTGAGCTTGTAGAATATTTTATCACACTTTTCATATAATATGAAGAAAAAAATGATGATTCTTGATATCTTGAAAATAAAAATATGGTGAGAGATTTTACTCTTTCCTCCAACAATGGTGAATCCTAGCTAGTATGTTTCCATGCTCTATACTCAAGAAGAAACTTCAACATAATTTTTTTACAAACCTTAATGTCAAATGAACTTTTATTTAGAAGTCCACTACATGTCCACCTTTGATGAGATCATACAAGATGGTGTCCAAATTTAGAAGGATTTAGTAAAAAAGTTCACCAAGGATTACAAAAGTAATAATCAAAATGAGAAACCTATTTTTTCCAATAATAGAAACATAGTAAATAATAGCATCACCAACACCAAAAATGTTGCAAATAGTTCAAAATCCAAATAAGCTAGAGTATTAATTGTATGAGAACTTAAAATGGAGAACAATAGATTATGATACACATATTTTCATGAAACCTTAGAAAATGTATTTAGGAAGCTCTTACAAGTGAACATGATCAAATTCCTTCCTTTTTTTTTTTGATGATAACCAACAAAAACATATGTGGTGCAAAGAGTATGAATACTATGAATACCACTGAGTTAAAGGTCATGCAACTAATAAATGCATGAAAAATTAAAGACTATATCCAAGATTTGATAGATAGAGGTGAAATTAAATTCAAAGGTGAACCATAATATTTTCCTAAAATAGACCTCAGTATATTCCAAAACCCATTTTCAAAATCAAGGTTATGCCTCTACCAAAATAATTAGGGTAGAACAACCACATGTGTAATACCCACTCACACAAATCCTCTCATGATTATGATTTCATTGTGGGATACACTAAGCACTCTCCATCACCTATAAACATAATTATAGTAAAAACCTCTTTGTGTCATGACAACATGGAAAGAAATGGTCATCATCTTAGGAACCCTTCTGCTTAATCCCTCACATAGGTATGATCTTGTTGAAAAAATCAATTTTTTTTTTGGAGAATATTTCCATTTTGTATCTTCTCAAATAATCACATGCTTATCGAGACATATTAGATAATGTCTTGAAAGAGTTGAGGGTTCTGAATAATATTAATCCTTCATGTTTCATGACACTCATCACACACCTTAATTTTTATCACTATATTACCTTTGGTATTGAACACACGACATCACTTGACCCCTCCCATAATCATCTACTTCACATTGAATCTTTCATTACTAAACATAAAAATAAATGAGTACTTATAGAAGGGGGATCTACACTAAGAGTTTATGCCTTGTAGCTTGTTAAACTCTTGAGATACACAAAAAAGGCTTTTTATCTATATAAGATTACAATAAAATCCTATGAAAATATAAAAAGAGATACTATTAACACCATCAATATTTTCCTCTAGGTTGGACCTATAGTTCATAACACCCTATGTCATATCATTGTTCTTGAAATTATATATAATGTCTTCCTTGGTTACCAATGGATACATTGCATGCATTCCATTCCATCTATATTCCATCAATGGTCAAATTATTTTACAAAGGAATTGAATTCATCATCCCAACAAATCATCCTATTCCAATGCTATAAAATATTGGAAGGATGATACCAAAAATAAAGTATTGTCCCATCATTGAAGATGTAGAGCCACCATCTCAACCAAATTCCTCATATATTGATCCAAAAAATACCATCCACCTCATCTATCCCATCTACTAATACTAATGTTAAGATCGTCAAAAAAGAGTGTGGCTAGTATAAATTGCACTTGAGTATTTCCATATTGGGGAAGTTCAATTGTCACCTAAATCCTATGACCATCCTAATATGAAACAAAAATAGAAATGAAAGACTTTACAATTGGATCTACAACTTTATTCAAATATTGCTTTCTCTCTAATAAATATATTAATTCCTTAAATGCATAATGGATACACACTAGAGAATATTATCCCTCCTATTTAAAGGATAATGACTATCCAACAACAAGTAAAATCTATAGGAATATGATAGTTATAAAGCTAAAGGCCTGGGGGAACAACAACAAGGAATGTTGGAGCTTATTCACTATTTAGAAACTATAAGTAAGTAGGGAGTAAGGTATTACGTTAGTATGAATCTCTTGATAACCTTAGCATCTCCTAAAAATTATTGATTATGCTTCATCTGATGTTATTGTGTTAAAATTGTTACTCATCATGACCCTTATGAAGAACTTGTAGATACTAACCTTTTTCTAGATAATTCTATTTTCACCATAAGCCTTCACATGCAATATCCTAGCCTCATTGACAAGGACCAACATGAGCACATACAATTATATTAAGTATAAAATGATGAGGCTCTCCCCAAACTACTTATTGCAAGAGATATTATTCCTCTAGGAAATAACAAAAGGGACTTTAACATTGATTTGAAAAAATAACATATTTTGGGGAACAAACATAGTCATTTTCTCCATGTAACAAATAAAAAAGTAAGAAATAAAAGTAATCATAATAAAAATTCCCATTCAAGACTCAAAGAATGTACCATTTGATGAGGAACTCAAACTTCCCCTTACTCCACAAAGGTTACAAGCTAGATTGAATCTCTTAGTAGAAGACGACATTGACATAAACATGGGAATTAAACATGATCAAAGGTTTACAAAAATTAAAGTTAGAATAAACATAGAAGGATAATAGGTTTGTAAGGATATTGTGTGTAGGTTTTTGTGATCTACCTAAAAATGCAAAACAACTTTAAAATGCAAAAGAAAAAAAACACAAGACTACCTCACGATTAGCCTAGTTAAATCCAAAAAAAAATAAAGATAACAAACAAGTTGGTTATACCTTGTTTCAAATCGATCCTTTGGCTGTCCCTTAATGTGATTTTTGATGTTTCTCCTTGGATGGAAAATGAGGTGAAGATGCAAGATGAGTTTAAAAGTGTGATAATGATGGATTCAAGTGCTATGATGAAGGAAAAATATGCAAGTTGGCTAAGTATGGTTCAAATGGAAAAATGAGGTACCCATGTACAAACAATCTCTCTAAAATGGAGAAAGGAGAAAAATATGCCCAATGTCCAAAAGAAAAAAGCATCTCCTTTAGGTCTAAAAGGGGGTTTGGAGGGCCCCTAAAAGTTGACCATATCATTGACATCAACATGATTTCAGTAGAATATCCATAGACAATATTCCTCTATCGTCAAGAAAAAACATGGGAGCCAAAAAACAAGAAAATTAGTATATTCCTACATTGACGAAATATTCTATGTATTAAATGATCCATCGAAAAAATTGTGCAAACGTTTCCAAAAAAATAAATTATCACCAAGAAAAATAGAAAAACTACCAGAAATGTTAAAGGGGATTCGTTAGGGTTCAATTTTTGACTATTGGGTGGTATTTATGAAGCTATTGCGAGTGGCATAACAACCAATGGTCGTAGGGTTGTAAACCTCGTGAGTGTGTACATGGAGCCCATGAGGCCTACTCACACAAGTAACCCGCAGATACCCTATTACTTGGTTTTAATTTAAAGTATACTTTAAATAAAAAATCTATGAATAAAAATTTAGAATTTATTAAAAAAAGTGCCCCAACCTTTTCCTTTTTTGAATGGTGTGCACAGGCCATACAAGCCCCTATGCAAAAGAAATGTCTTAGAATATTTCAGCGTTGATTATAAGAAAATCTATAGTAAAAATTCATCGAATCGACCTTCTGAACGCAACTGTGAGGTCCTTTCTGCACCAAACTACTCCTAAAAATTGGCCACCTCCAAAAAATACAAAAGAGAAATGGATATTCTAGATTTGAAGCCTATAACCCTTGCTAAAGAAAAAAATTCACAAATTGATAAGGGGTTTGCTAAATCCACATTTTGATACCATGTTAGAATTATGAAAAAAATGTGCCACAAGATCAAACAACGAACATAGACCCCTTCCACGCAAGAGAGCTATAAACAATAATATGCAATATCCTCAACAAGAAAAAAACTACAGAATGAACCTCAAGGATCTTCAAGGAAAACAAGAGTCTTCAAAGGTTGAGAGTTGAAGAATTCAAAGTTATCAAAGGTATGTAATACAATGAGGGTTGAGTGTTATATAGGAGCAACCCTAAATGATAAAGGGATTAGATCATGACAAGTGTCAACATCTTATGCAATGAGACAAAATGATCTATTAATAAATCTCTAATTAACATACAAAAGAACTTGTAATTTTAGCTTAAGTGCATAAGAATAAATTAGATTAACAATTAATTAAAGATTAATTAATTATTAGCTAATGCATGATTATTCTAACAAAACCGTGGGAGAAAAATCCTCTCCAAAAGAGATAAAACAAGATGAAGAACTAAGAAGCCTCCAAAAAATATCCCAAAAATAATAGGAAGATGAAGAGCATCACTTAAGCATGAACAAGCTACAAACAACTATTAAAAGATGACTGTTATAGTGTTGTAAATGAAGATCCTCCTTTGAAAATTGGATGATGATCAAGATCAAGAAGACAACAATTTTCATGAGTGCCCCCAATGACACTACTCAAATAATGATCATATGGAAAATAAAAGCAAAACATCTATCAATCAGGATACATATGGCACATAAATCTGAACGAGTTACCCCAACAATAATACTCAACCAATGCAAGAAAAAATTGTAAGTAACAAATACAGATGCCAATAGTCTAAATATCATTGATCAATTGAGGATGAAAGGTTACCTCCAAAAAAATAGGAATGCAAGAGTTTCCATATGGTAAATGTTCCATATCACTAAAATGCATGGGTAACCAAATAATGCATCCGCTTAGTACATAGGAACAAATACTAGATACATAGCTCACTCCAAAGAGAAACTAAGGAAGCATTAGCATGAACAACATGATAGCCCCCATAATACTGGGGAGGGAGAGGAATGACAAATCCACTGAAACTTTGTGTATCACCATGTAGTGCATGAAGGAGAAGAAACAACATCTAAAAGTGCACGATAAATTACCTGCAATGGATAAAAGGTGTACAAAAATAAGGTACACATGCATGCAACAAGAATAATAGGGATTCATTGTTGTTGTGGAGGGAAACTCACTTGAAAAATGTGTGATGACAAACAAATAAGGCACTACATAAACCCCATGACACTTTATAATATAGTGCAAGTACAAAATATGGCACAACCTTATGTGCAAATCCCCAAAATCATGTACAATAGTGTGGCACTTTATTCTAGTGTGTTTATATTTAAGAAAGTGCTTACAAAAGATGCTCAAAATGCCCATAAAGGAAAAAATGTTGGATGTACATATAAAGCATCCCAAATGAAGCCATCTCATGTGAACAAAAGAATTCTAGGTGCCAAAATATGCAAGTAATTAACCAGAGTGTTATAACACAAATTAACCTAAATTAATTATACTATGGGCCAAATCTAGAAAAAGTGCATGAGTAACTCTGAAGAACTCTAAAAGATCTCTTTCCAATACCACATGAATCATGAAAAATGGAGGAACAAGGAAATAGTTATGAGCTCGGGAGTGAAAATTCTAAATCTAAATTCAATAGGATATAAAACACACCAGCAAAAATAGTTGAGAAAAATATATGCACCATTGGATAGTGCTCAAAAATATCTTTCCGTTGATATCTTGTTTGCCAAAATTTGATTGGTCATGCAATTAGAAATTGGTAGCACTGTGATAATATAATTGATCAGTGGTATGATAATTTTTCTTTTTAAGATTTTAGTTATTGTGGTTTCACATTGGAGTTTGGTTGGAATGATATGATAAGTTGTACACCTATATAAATTGGGTGAAGTTTCTTGATCCTAGAGATCATGTGTTGAGTTGGTTATCTTTGACAAGGTTTCAATATGAAGATTGAGGAACCTACACCTCAGTTGGATGTGAGTTCAACATCAACTTGTTGAGGAGATTGTTCTTGGAGAGAGTCATTATGGATTGGTGTATCCTAGAGGATACACCTCATTCTAAAGACTTGATTCTCTTAGTGATGAATCATATGATAGGTATTTTCCATCTTGTTTTCAAATGCATTTTGTTTTGTTCTTTTTTTCTCATGGGAATTGGTCTTGAGCTATGGATGTTAGTTTCTGAGGGGTTATTTGAGGATTCATTGGTATGGTTTATTTTTCTTTTTCTCCTTATTCATGTAACTTCATTATGAAGATAATAGTAAGGAGTAGAAGAGGATGGTTTTGGGATTATTCCTAGTTTTGGGAATGGATGTTTGGTTTGATATTCCTTTGGTTTTAGAGGCTTACATCCTAGTTAATTTATTGATTTAAATTATGTTTGATCCTTAATTTAAATGGTTGGATGTTGATAAGGATTTTGTATTTTGGGTTTTGTGAAGGAGATCTTAGTTGTAACAACTTCAACACTTAGAGATGTTGGTAAAAGGAAACACTATATGGTATTCCATGCTCTTTCTATATCTTATGTTTCATTCTATATGTTAGAATTCACATGAAATTTAAGATGAGGTTTGTGTGGATCCATTTTGATCATTATGTTTATGGCCATGTGTTGTTATTGTAATTCATTATTTTTCAATAACAACATGGAGGCTATTTAATCTCTTTTATTTGTTGAGCATGAAGAACTTGGGACAATTATGGAGACTAGTGGTGAAAGTTATTTTATAGCAGTTTAGTATGGAAATTTATTTATTATTATGGATGTTCCTTGGTGTTAGATATTATTAATGAAATTATATATATTTTCTATGTGATTCCTATTGGTGGAATTTTGGATGCATTGATTAATTTAAGATTTGACACCATGCTTTGGAAGTTTGTAGGCTTTATATGTGTTATTTTTTAGATATTTTCATTATATTATATAATGTTGAAGGTCTTGAGATTTATAATTACATGTTTATGTGTTGTTGTAACCTTGGAGTGCTTCCTTATGTAGGATAGTGTATATAAAAAGACTTATGAACAAGATTTCACATTGGGTAGGATATATTAATGACATGAAGTCTACTTGTTACATGATGAGTATACCTTGGTTTCGAGGTATGATTAGTTGGATGTGTAGACATGTGAAAATGACCTAACACATATCACACATCCTGAACTATACTTTTTCCATTATCAACATCACTGCCATTATCACCATTGCATTCATCTCGCAAACATCATTAATCCCCCTTTTCACATCATTTTTAGTAATTAACCCTATTTTCCTCTATTAATTGAATAATATTTAATTATTTAATTAATTCACTATATTATCACCCAATATAACTCTATTCCTCCTAATTAATTAAATAAAAATAAATTATTTAATTATGTCACTAATATATCCTATTCATCTAAGTCAATTAAATTGTTATCATTAATAATTTAATTAAATAATTTCCCCTTTGTAAACTTGAATAATTAAATCAATTATTCAAAAACATTCAACATAGTCAACAAACAAATACATATTTATTTGTTAAATTCAAACATGACTTGCATGTTCATCTCCAATATTAATTAATTATTAATTATCATCACCCTTTTGTGATTGAGTAAATCATTACCACTAATTTCTCACTCTAATTGGTTGACCAACTCATCTATTTCTCAATCCCACTAACCACTCAATCTATTTCTCAATCCCACTAATCACTCAATCTGATTTCTTTTATCCCCCAATGATTCCCATCTAATCCCACTAATAATTCCAATCTATTTCCTCTCAATGATTCTCAACCATTGATTATGATCTTTTACTATTGAATCTTAATCGTTCATTTGAAAACATGAGATCTATATAACAACCCTCATCATTCTCAAAAAGGATTGGAAAATCTAGAGAATTTATGCAAAGAGTTCATGCTGAATTGACATTTGAATTACTAAGAGAAAATAAACACACATCTTCGATCACCATTAACAAATGCAATAATAATGGAGGCTTCATATTGATTCAAATGCAATGCAACATCAATATGAATTACATTTCGACATGGGATGGTATATCTGTATTTCATGAATTTATTTATTGTTTCTTGCTTTAATGCTTACCTTTATTGATTGAATTCATTGTTTTATAACTTCATTTCATGAATATGGTTTAGGATTTTGATCTTGTTTTGAATTGATTTGGTTTGATTGGTTTGATTCATTGTTGTTTTCCTTATGCTATCCCCCCCCCCCTTTACAGGATGTGTTAGCAACTAGCTATGGTTTTTATTCTAGATATGGTGATTAATTCTTGGTAGCTACTCAAGATTAATTTTTATCATTGGATTTAGTGTTTGTTGGATATTGAGTTAAGGTAGGATCCATTCTTCTATGTGACAATTAATATGGAATGTATTTGGATTAGATCTTAGCTTTTGTGCATTGGCATGTTGGAGGATGAGAGAATCTTGGTTATTATTGTAAGTATCTTGATGGAGCACATGAAGCACTTGGATGTTTTGAGGATACATGCTAGCTATATGGATTATTCCATTGATGTTTGAGTTTCCTTTGAACCCTTATAAAATGCATACAACAAATGTGATATTTTTGGGAAAGGTTTGTTGTACACCTTCCATAATGATTATAATGTAAAAATATTATTATTTATTATGCACATAGGGAATCTAGGGTTGCACACATCACATGTGTGATAAATACTTGGGTGCACTTGCATCTTGTATGTAACATTGGGATAAATATTTAATGTTGGTTATCATTGGTAAAATATTTAATATTGGGAAAAATTACTACCAATTGTGAAAATTTAGTACCAAAGGGAGAACTTAGTATCAAAAAGTGGTTTTGCAAACTAATGGTTTATGTAATACAAGTGGTGATTTTGTGCAAGTTTATTTCTATAAAATGAAGCACATGAATAGTTGTTTAGGTTAGATATCATGACCATTGGCTTGTTGGCCAAGGTTGATTAAGCATCTCTTGTAAGTTGCATATGTGAGGAGAGGAAGCATGGATTGGAATGAGTGGTTATTGATTCTCATTTACTTTTTCACATGAAATGCAATTAGGGAGCTTGATGTTTTAGAAGCCTTGCATGGTAACTCTACAACTCTATCATAATATTTGTTCATGAGATAATAGATTGAGTGTGTGAGTTATTTTGAAGGTACATCTTGTGTCATATTGATGGTTTGTTTATGTATTATTCTCCATTTAGATTATGAGTGCTTGTTTGCATACTTTTCTCTTTAGGGTAACCTAAAGTGGAAATAGTTTATTATGACTACAAATTTCCTTTCATCCGTCCTTTCTAGTATCTTTTTTTTCTTTCAATAAGATGATCAAGATTTTAAATTCAAGGGTATTCCCTAATTAGATGGCCATATCTATGCCAATATTTGGATTTAAAAGGTAGACACTTGTAGTCCAAAGATTGAATCTAATTGAATTCTTGCACTTCTAGAGTTAAAATTTGTGGGAGGGGGAAAGGTGAGATCCAAATCCATGGAGATCTAGACATAAAATATGAGTTATTTTCCATGAAAATATATAAAAATATTAATTGGCACTTTGATTGATTTTATCATCATTTAAAATAAATAAGGGGATCAAAATTCTTAGGGAAGAACATAATATACAAACTAGTGTTGTCGATAGGGTTTCCTTAGAAGACTATAAACCAATATGTTAATTCTTCGTAAAGTTATTATATTTCAAAATATATAAGGACCTCCACCAAAGGCTCCATCATGGCCATATTCATTGATAGAAATTGCAATGAAATATACTTTAGCATATGAATGGATCTCATATTCTCCATTAGCTTTCTAGTCCCTTCTTGTTAAGGAATAAAGATCTTCTAGAAGAATTTGGGCACCAAGAAATTTATAGAAAAAAGTCCTACAATGAAATAATAGGGAATTTATCTTGAATTTTGAAAAATTGAGATTAATGATTGGTGTTTCCTACATAGCTGGAAAATATCTAAATGTGACCCCTTTACCATGCGGACAAGCTTTCTTTTTCCTCCTGCCATTATGGTTGCACCATTCTCCTCCTCTTGTAAGGATGAACCTTGTCTAGCCAACATATCCCTAAAATATTCATGAGAAGGAGGTAGAATCCACTCAACTTGTAGGAAAAGATAATAAACAAATGGATTCAAAAATAGAAAGTTTAGACAACATAAACCCAATTACAGTAGAAGTAATACTACTTAGGATAACTCATCATTACACAAGCCTTCTTCCCTCCTCATTTTGATAAGATTGAATTTAAAATATTATATTTTATGTTATACTATAGTTTTTTTTTAAATATTTTTTTTCTATCAAAACATGCATGATCTAAAAATTGTTGGATTCATTGCACATATAATTGAAATGAAAATACTCTAATTAAATACCTTATATATGTATAATTTCTTTAGGCATATAGAATCCCCCATTATGGACATGCTAAATGAAATTTATTTAGAATAAAAGGGTAGAAAGAGGGTAAAAATCTCAATCCAAATATATTTTGTTGCAAGGTGTGTGCCCTTGGTCTCCTTGTGTTGTGTAGCATAGCGCTTGGGTTCGTGACATGGCTCAACTTCCTCCCGTGGATTCATTAACTCTGGTAGTTCTATCGACATTAATAGGTTGATCTTTTGGTGCAATGACAACCATCTTTGCAACAATTGGTATCAGTGCCTGGGTCACGGGTTCGAATCCCTCGCTTGTCATTGGGAAGATTGTTGCAAAGTGTGCGCACTTGGTCTCCTTGTGTTGTACAGCACAACACTTGGGTTCGTGACATGGCTTAACCACCTCCTATGGATTCATTAACTTTGGTGGTTGTATCGACATTAATAGGTCGATATTTTGTTGCAACGACAACCATCTTTGCAACATATTTAACTCTATGTTAAAATAATTTTTTTTTGAAATATGTTGGTTTACCACATGTACATGACATAATGAGTAAGTGGCCAATGTTGGCTTAATATTCAAGAGACAATAAAAGGTTTTTTGATTATGTGGGGTTCTTCTCCATCTTATTTAATCACTAATATAAGGTTATAGATTGAAATTTCATAATTTGTTCAAAATCTAGAATGTCTCAAAATAGAATACTCTAAGTATGTGCTATAAGTAAGTCATATGTAGGTCAAATTGGATTATATTTCATAAGAGGTGTGCATGTATATCATTTTGAATTGCTTGACCAATAAGAGGGTGGTAGGGGTGGAGGGAGGGTAGGTAGTGAAGGAGAAGTTCTTAATTTATGAATGGGAGAGTTGGTATGATGTCTTTAGCTTCACTAATAACTCTAAAATTAGAGATATTAAATTTATTAAACTTGACCTTAAATCTTAGCCATGATAATCTCTAATCTATCTAGAAAATAAATCCATGATAGTTGATTCAAATTTTGTGAACATCATTGAGGCCTTGATCTACGTGAATTATGAAAAGGGAACACCATTCTATGCAAAAACCACAAAAAACTAGCACAAGAAGTGGTCTTTAAATGAGGCAACACTAGTAGAACTTATCTCCATTTAATCTATAAAATTTTGATTTTCATTCCAAGCATTTTATATGCTTTTGAATGCAAGTGCATTTGTAATCTTTACTTTGTAGAGGTGATAAGAAGGTTATGTAAGCCAAGTCACCTTACAACTTTAAGTTTTCTAGAGGAAGCTTCAAAGACAATTTAATACATTTTGAGGTCTTGGAAGCTTCAAAGACAATTTAATACATTTTGAGGTATTTCTATGATTCACTCTATATCTTAGTTGATTCGTGTGGCATTAAGTGTTGTGTCTTGATTCTAAATATAAAAATTCCCATGTTACCCTAACTCTTGGACTAATGGTAAAGTGTTCATAAGACTTCGTAGAAAATGAACATAATGGATTTTTGTCATCTTTGAACCAGAGACCTCTTACTACCAAGAGCTATAACTTATCAATCCCCCTATCACATTATGCACACATAAGAATGATATATATTCATCCCATTTCAAAAGGAAAATAAATAGAAATTGATTGTTGGTTAAGCATGACCAAGCATAACAATCCCAAACATCCAAAAAAATGAGGATCAATAAGGATAACCTTTAGAATGACCATATTAAACACTTATATGTAAGTGCTAAAAAATGACTCCTTTCTCTCCATATCATCCTAATAATTCTAGAGCAATAAATGAACAAATTTTCTATCTTCTTAAGTAACTTAACTAACAATTCCAACTTAAAAGTTGAGAAAGACATTTTATTAATTAATTTTCTCTTAAATAAAATGATAAAAATATCTTAAGATAAAATAACCTCCCTTCATTTCTAACCTCAAATTATATATATAAAATTTAAATAAGAATTAAATTATCTCAAAACAAAAATTGAGAAAAGCATTTTATTAATTGATTTTTTAAATAGAAAAAAAAATATCTTAAAATAAAATAAATTCCCTTTAACTTCCATTGGCGAATTATATATACAATTTGATTATATAATTTATATTTCATAATTGAATGTTCAAACTTTAAAATTCTCTATTACAAACTTATAAACTACGAACATTTCATTGTGAACTCTTCTCTCCAAATGCTCAATTCCACCTTGTTCATCATGTCCAAGTGGCTTTCTCACAAGTATACAATATTACATCTTAAAAGCTTGATAAACTAATTTAATTAGCACACTCATGAATATTCTTCTAACAATAATTTCATTTCAAAGAAATCCAAAATCATATGGCAATGTGGACAACTTGACAATGACCAGTAACTCCAGTACCTCCTCAAAGGGAGAAATCATTCTGAGTGATAATTTTTTTTAATAAATGTCAGCAACTGAGCTTTCCAAGCTACATATTCCCAATTGTCCAGTTGTATTGATGTAGAAAGTTCTTGGAGGTTGGTAGCTTGTCCCTTTTCGTTGAGGTGCATCTAATGTTCCAATCATTGACTACAAACCCTTTTTGTGGAAAAAAAATATTTATTGTTTATGTCCATATCTGCAAAATGGCCCTGCAGATGTTTAGTCCATCCTTTATTATCGCCATAATGTGACAAAGATGCAAGAAAATAAGCAAAGATCACACTCATGCTGCCTAATTATTAAAGAAGAAATAGTTGATCAACCATTATTACTGACAAAAGATTCTCTTTTCCAACTTAATTAGGCCTATTTGTTCATATGGGCAATTTTGGAGCAGTTCAGGGGTACTAAGGAGCCTATAAAATAGGTTAATAGTCTGAAAATTCAGGTACAAGTTATGGTCAGTAAACAGAGTGAATAGCTAAGGAATTTTATTAGCTATCTGTCATTTTTTTAGGTTCTGTACCAAAAATAATTTTGACAGGGTAGATCTTTGGGATATAAATAATATTTCAGTTACTGTTTTTTTTTTTTATATTGAAATAAGTTGAAGAAGATTACAAAAAGAATGAAGGACAGTCCAAAAGGAGGACTGTACAATAAAGAGAAGAGACTCAGCATCTTACAATGCAGAGCAGCAAGTTTCAACTTTTACACTACCAATAACCAGCTGAAAGCTATTGAACAACAACTCATAATACAACTTACAATAAGTACCAACAGTCATAATCAGCTACTGTTAATAGTTATTTTTAAATATGCTTGGTTCAATATTTGAAATAAATTTTGATCCATAAAGCTGAAACCCATTTGAACAGCAACTCATAAGGCAACTTACAATGAGTACCAACAGTCATAATCAGCTACTGTTAGTGAGTACCAACAGTCATAATCAATCATTTTCAAGCTACTGTTAATAGTTATTTTAAAATATGTCTGGTTCAATATTTGAAGTAAATTTTGATCCATAAAATTAGGATCTATTTATTTTTTTGTACAGATGAATATAAAATTTTTATTAAATATTTGACTTCTGAATGACATGATATTTAAGAAAAAATTTACAAACTATAATTTTCAAATTTAGACATCTCATTATTAATTGTCTCATTACTTACCCTCAACCATAATTGATTGTGTTGCGATCTTGAAATTATTCATGTCTACTAATTATACTATTGTCTTCTGTTAATTTTCTGTATCCTCCTAAACTTCATGTTTGTATCAATAGTCTGAAGTAAATTTTGATCCATAAAAGTAGGATAACTATTTTATTTTCTTATAGATGAAACATAAAATTGTTATTAAATATTTGACCACCGGATGATGTTTAAGTATAAAAAAATTACAAACTATAATTTACAAATTTAAACATTTCATTATTAATTGTGTCATTACTTCCAATCTACCATAATTGATAATGTTGTGATCTTGAAATTATTCATTTATATTAAATATACTATCTTTCTGTTAATTCTCTGTATCCTCTTAAACTTCCTGTTTGTATCAATTATCTGTAAGCATGCTCTCTTATACAACTGCATATAATCTGCAATGTTTAGTTTAATTGAAATGAAAAAGAACAATAGTCATTACAATGATTAAACCAAGAAAACAATAGTCATTGTAATGACTAAACTGGTTGACCTCTGTATGAGTTATGTAAACGTTAATAAAAATCAATAGCCACCAGTGGTATCGCATGAGAATTTGTGTTGTATATCATTTGTGATGATCAATTTCCTGTATAAAATGATAGCATCAAATCTAGGTTTTCCCAATTTTGAGGCCAAAAACAAGATTTTTACTTTCCAAGATTTTTTAATGCATTATTTAGAGATTTCCTAAAGTTGCACAAATTTCCTGTCAGAAATATTTAAATCTGGAATCCAAAAACTTCGTTTCATATTATCCTCTGCAAGAACAAAAGAAATGCTTATGGCAGACAATTATGGCGATTGATTTATTTTGCACGTGTCAATCAAAAGAAAATCCAACAGAAATCAAAATGAAAACGCTTTTTGTAAAACACACAATAAATCCAGAATCTTTTCGGCTTCAAACCGCAAATGCTTCCATATCCGCTCACCCTCCGCCCTGCCAGCTCGGCATCTCTGCATTTAGACCCTGTGCTATCTTATACCTCCACCATTTTCTGCTGAGACTGCATGATTGTGAACAATTTGAAGCATATTAAGGGTATTATTATCCTCAATTCCATGGATTTCATTGGTGCTCCTTTCGCTACCAATCTTCAGATTTACCTTTTCAATGCTTACAGCGCCTGCCTTCATCAGGTTTGGTTTTCTTAAAATTCTTATTTTTATGTCTTCAGGGTTATAATTTACAGTATTTAATATTTTTTTCAAAAAGGCAAAGAGATTGAGTGAGAACTTTTAATTAATTTATATCCGCAACTTTAATCTAAGGTGAAAAGAAGAGTGAAAATGCTTAGGGGGTGTAGATTGGATGGTTAAGTCATTGAAAGACATGGATAATGGTCGCAGGTTTGAATCTTTGGCTTCAACTGTTGCATAATAGTAGCTTATGTGGTGAGTATGCCCAAATTTGTAGGCCTCAAAATTCATAAAAATGTTAGGTCCTTGTTTGCTTTGTTGCCCTTACTTGCTCCCATTGTTAGTACTGATTCAAGAAATTCTAAGTGGGTCACCATGTGTTGTGGTTGTCAAATATAAATGAAAAAATCTATTATATTGGCTAGCTTTTGTGGTCCTCTATTTCCTTAGGGGTTTTCTTATTGAATCAAGACCTATTCACTAGGTCTTGGGTTTTCAAGTTCCTTTGAAACCCCTACTTTTGTCCCTATGTAGTTTTCCTTGTGTATTTTTTAGGCCCTAGGTCTCAAGTTAGTGGATGGACTTGAGACCAAGGGACATAGTCCCTAGGTTCCTTATCTTTGTGAGGCCTTGATCCTCATTGTGTTATGTCTTAGAGTTCTAAACTTCCTTGGAACCCTAGGACCCTCTTCCCCTTCGTTACTTTATTGGGCACCCCTAGGAGGAAAAAGGACCAAGGGACTAAGTCCAAGGGTCCCCATTCTCTCGAATTCCCTGATCCTCACAACCTCCCAACTCTTGACCTCTTTTGCCCCTTGGAGCTTGGATTTCCCAGTGGACTTTAGAATTTGGTACCAAGTTCATCTTGGGCTCCTTCTCTACCTCTTCACCCTCTCCTTTGAACCTTGGGTCTATGGGTGAACCTTGCATTTGGCACCAAGTCCTTGATGCCAAGTCCTCCTTGTGCCTTTACCTTGTGGTACCCCTTCCCCCAGTCTCTATTCTAAATCCCCATCCATGGCTCGATCCCTATGCCCACCTTGGTTCTTGTCCCTATGCCTTTCCTAACCTCGATTCAAACTGTCTCCTCTTCATTGTCCCTTTGAACATCAAAACCTTGGAGGAACCTTGACCTCTAGATTTATTCCCAAGTTCTAAGTTTTCTCTAACTACCAATTCTTGTGGTGCTCCTATTCTCAAATTTGATCCTTCTTTCAGTCCCTAGCCTGCTCTATTCCCCTTCCTAGTTCTTTACCTCTCATTCCAAACCTAATCCTCAAACCTAATCCTCTCATTACTAGTTTTAATTTCTTGTTTACCTCAACCCTTAGTACTCGACTCTCTTGTCCACTTAAGTGCAACTCATTAGGCCCCTCTTAGGCTTGGACTCTCGCTAAGTATTAGAATTTCCCCACTTCACCCTAAGGTTTGTTGTGATGTAGAAACCCCTGAAAGTTGTTTCCACCTCCTTTAACAACTTCTAGATCACCATGAAAGCTCAAATTTGATTCATGTCGACTCCCAAAGATGTTTTCCTACACAAAATGTGATTCCAAATATATTTTTCAATTGCAGCATGGATAACCATTAATACAATTGGTGAATTTAAAATAAATGATCTCATCACACTTCCAATGGTTTTAACCATGAGGAGGAAAATATAGGGAGATAAAGGGTCTCTTTAAAGGAGACCTCTCGAGGAGGGAAAAAACACTCTATAGATCCATTCATTAAGACAAAGAACCTGGAAGATGTGTATCAAATTCTAACTAGGGTCTATTATTCACCTCAAAACTATACTTATTAAACACACTATTTAAATAAACTTCTACTTAACTCTATCATAATATTTATAAATATTTAGCTTGATAAGCACACCTTTCCTATTCTTTGAGTGAAGAGATAATAGGATATCATAGGTTATAACAATACCATTTGTTGTTTTTCTCCCTTTCATGAAGACTCCTTGTTCTTTAGAAATCAAGTCTAGAAGAAGGTCCTTCAATCTAGTTGCAATCACTAAGGAAATTATTTTGTACACAATCCCACATAAAGAAATATGTATGAAATCCATAACTTTCTTGGAGTTAATCTCTTGGGGAATGAGTTCTAGAAAGTATCATTGAGTGCCTTTAAGACAAAAAAAAATTCCTTCAATTATTGTACCACTTTCAAAAGGTTCCCACTCATTAAGTCTCATTTTTTATATAAAAAGAAGGTAGGAAAGCCAATGGGTCTACGCCTCTATCACCTTGCATTGAAAAAGGTTACCTTAACTTATTACTTGGTGACATATTTAATTAGAGATACATCATTACAATCATTAACATGTTGGCTCTCAAATATGTATTCCCACAAATCATATAATGATTGACTTGAAAACCTAAGGCCTAGTAATAATATCAATAAAGGTAACATGAATGAATCATGATTAGATAGTGGCATGGATGGACCAATGCATGAGAGTGAGTAATATCTCCCTCACTTTCAAATCAATTAATTATAAGAGGGTTCTCCTACAAGTTTCCTTTACATGAAAATTAATACATGATGATAGAAAAATGTAGAAGCATTCAACAACTATACCCAATATGCGATAATCCCTAAAAACTTATCAGTGTCTTTTTCTCGTTATTTTCTTGTAAGAATTCTTAAGTCAATAATAACATTCTTCTAAATGTATTACAAGGTAATGCTTATTAGTATATATGTGTTAGAAATTAGAGGAGTTTGTTAGTAATATGCTTGTTGGCAACATGAGCATGATATATACAGAGTGCAAATATAATGTTGTCATTGATGTCAACATTGTGGTTTGGTATGAAGATTAATGTGCAGACCGATTGGTGGTGCATGTGTGTGATGATGCTAATCCATCATAGTGATGCAATAAGTTTTTATCCGGTGCTAGCAAAAGTGTTGAAGAATTGACTAAGTGTCAAAACACAGTTTTCAAAATACACGACATTAGTGTTTTGGTCCTGTTGGTTCGCATTGCAATATTTTGGTTTGCGGTTCTAAAGCAATTTTTTTGGATGTCAAAAGAGTCTAAATCCAAAGATTCATGTCTTTTGGATCTCTAGTGTCGAAGTTATGAGTATCAGAATATCGGGTTTGCCAGTGATAATGTTTGCCAGTGCATAATGTATGTTTGATTGGTTTGCACTCCAATATAGAAGAATATCTAATCTTACAGAGTTGTGGGAGTGCTTACACATGTCAGATGAGTGTGTGTTCTAAGTGGCATGAAGTTTGGAGGTCCGCATGTCGGTTTGTGGTTAATCAATTGGTGAATTTTGATATTAGGTCACTAGTGGTGCTGACCTAATATGTTTTAGGTTGTGTGGAGTTTAATTAAGTGTTGATCCATTATTTGGGAGCTATTATAGGTCCACACCAACCTATTTGATGCATTACAAGTTTTTGAACTAAGGCGTGAAGAATGCTTATTTGAATTTGAGGCAATAAGTTATTATCTACACAATACATCTAATTAGGCCAACCTAATCAATGTTCTAGGTGTTTGTGGATGTAATGGATATATATGCAAGGTCATTTGGAGTTATAATATGATGGTGGTAATAAGTGTGTGAATTCCTAATAATTAGAGTGCAATTAAGGTGTGAATGTAGACTATAGCAGAATGTTAGATTAGAAAGCAATGAAGTGTGTTGATTCTGTGTTTTGAGCTTTAGTGGAACTGTATTCCAACATATATTGTAGATGCATTTGTAGCAATTCAATCCTGGAAGTGTGTCAACCTCTATTCTATCTTTCTTTTATTATGCGAGCAACACAAGTCCACTAGACAGTGAATCCACCTGGTAGTGAGCCTTTCTGTAATATGTTGTAATCGGTTATAATATATTGTGAGCTAATCCTCACCTTGTTTTTTCCCTTTTTTGGGTTTTCCACGTAAAAATATGGTGTTCATGTGTTATGCTATTTGATGGTTGCTTTCATGCTTTCCTTACTTATTGCAGTTTGAATATGCCATGTGGAATGAATGTTTAAATGCTTAAGTAGTTTTAGAGAATACTGATTAACCCATCCTCTCAGTATTCCAGGTGTTCAACAATTAGTATTAGAGCTTGGATCCTTGGAAGAAGCTTAACCGCTTGAGAAAGATCTTGGAGGTTGAACACATGTTTGCAAGGAAATATCCTATTCCCCCAAAAGAGATCCCATATAGTGAAGATGATGGCATAGTTGACATGAATGGAGAATTGAGGTTTTCTCTTGAAGATCTTGAAAGAATTGAAAATGAGAGCAAATATTTGAAGGAAAATGTCAAAGGAGTAGATGAGTGCACCAAAAAATTGAGGGAGTAGATCAAGAAGTTTAGAGAAAGGCATAAGGAAATTAGTGACCAGTTGAAGCAGACAAGTGAACAATTAAAGCAATTAAATGAGTAGTTGAAGCAATCAAATGAAACTATTACAAGTTTGAAAGTGCAAGTGGAAGAAGGAAAAAGAGTTGAAGAATGTCTAAATTCCAAGCTGAAAGACAAATTTGCAGAATGTTCAAGACTTGAAGACAAAGTTATGATCATGAGATTAGATCTGGAAAAAGAAAAAAGCCATAAAGAAAAATTCTAGAAGAGTTCCACTATGTTTGATGAGATGATTGCAAATAAAAAATACTACAAAGACAAGATTGGTCTAGGGCTTGAAGAAGGAGAAAGTTCAAAGGAAAACTAGATCCCAAGCAATGTTGGAAAGAAGAACCTCAAACAAAATAAGATTCAAGAAAAGAGGAACAATGACAAGTAGATTCAGAATCAAAAGATAAATTTTAGAAGACCACCTATCAAATAACCAAATGCACAAAGGTACTCATCTTTTAATGGTTATTGATGTTCTTGCAATAGTTTTGGACATAGAGCTAGAATGTAGAATCAAAATGAATCAGGAAGTTCAATCTTTTCTTGATCAGTGTTTTACATGCAATAGATATGGTCACAAGGCTAGTGAATGCAAAAAATCAAATTATGAATGGTTATTACAATGGTATTGTTGTGTGGGCTCACAACATCCCCCAAGAATGAAAGACTTGGGGACCTAAGTGAAAAATAACTTTTATGGTAGGAGCTAGCAAATTGAAAGATCACCAGAAGTGGAAAGCAAAGAGAAATCTCTAGCAAAGAGTACTTCGTAATGTAAGTGTTTTAGGTACCAGGAACCGAAAATGTTTAAAAAGGAAAAAGGTAATATGAGTTTGAATGGAAGGCTCTGGTAAGATGGAGTCTGGTAAGATGGAAGTCTAGTAGAACCAAAGTCTGGGAAAGTTGTGGGTAAAGCTGAATACCGGGTATTGGGTACCAGGTTGTAATGTGAAGTGAAATTTTAAAATTTTGAGATTATCTAATGATACCAGTAATCCGATATATATATATATATATATATATATATAATATGCTAGAAAGTGTGTTATTTATGTACTAACATTTGAATAATGGTTTTATATACATGAGATTTAATAAATGTTTTCTTTCTTTAAAAGGGATTTACTGTGTGGAATTTGTGATTGCAGGAGATACAAATTACGATGCAAAGTTCGGGTATGGATGGTCAGGAAAATTGTATTTGTGAACAAGTTTGATGATGTTTCCAGGTTCAATGATGCACTTTAAAAGCTCATGTTGGATTAGAGTTCATTGTAGAGATGTGCCAGATATCGGAATCCCGAGATGCTGGAGTTCAAGCATGCAACAAAAGAGTGTACTTATTCCGGGATTAGCTCATTCTTGGAATGTTCAAACCGAGGATGAACTTGAGATATAGGTACAATACTTCCACCTAATCACTCCGATTTTGTGGGGAGTTCCTATATTATGTTTGATCAGATTTATTTGGTTCAAAGGAAGAACCCTGATAATTAAAGATTAACACCCGAAGAGCTTCAACAAGTAATGGAAGTTAACTTTCATTGAATTTGGTTGTAGTTCTCCTATTGGTCACTAAATTCCATGTGCCTTGATGTGATTGGTCCCTTGGATTCGTTCAAAGAAAGGCATAAGGAAATTAGTGACCAGTTGAAGCAGACAAGTGAACAATTAAAGCAACTAAATGAGCAGTTGAAGCAATCAAATGAAACTATTACAAGTTTGAAAGTGCAAGTGGAAGAAGGAAAAAGAATTGAAGAATGTCTAAATGCCAAGCTAAAAGACAAATTTGCAGAATGTTCAAGACTTGAAGACAAAGTTATGATCTTGAGATCAGATTTGGAAAAAGAAAAAGACCATGAAGAAAAATTCTAGAAGATTTCCACTATGTTTGATGAGATGATTGCAAATAAAAAAGACTACAAAGACAAGATTGGTCTAGGGCTTGAAGAAGGAGAAAGTTAAAAGGAAAAATAGATCCCAAGCAATGTTGGAAAGAAGAACCTTGAACAAAAGAAGATTCAAGAAAAGAGGAATAATGACAAGTAGATCCAGAATCAAAAGATAAATTTCAGAAGACCCCCTATCAAATAACCAAATGCACAAAGGTACTCATCTTTTAATGGTTATTGCTATTCTTGCAATAGGTTTGGACATAGAGCTAGAATGTAGAATCAAAATGAATCAGGAAGTTCAATCTTTTCCTGATCAGTGTTTTACATGCAATAGATATGGTCATAAGGCTAGTGAATGCAAAAAATCAAATTATGAATGGTTATTACAATGGTATTGTTGTGTGGTCTCACAACACGCCCCAAGACTAAAATACTTGGGGACCTAAGTGAAAAATAAATTTTATGGCAGGAGCTAGAAAATTGAAAGAACACTAGAAGTGGAAAGCAAAGAGAAATCTCTAGCAAAGAGTACTTTGTAATGTAAGTGTTTTGGGTATCGGGAATCGAAAACGTTTAAAAAGGAAAAAGGTAATACGAGTTTGAATGGAAGGCTATGGTAAGATGGAGTCCGGTAAGATGGAAGTCTGACATAACCGAAGTTTAGGAAAGTTGTGGGTAAAGCTGAATGCCGGGTACCAGGTACCAGGTTGTAATGTGAAGTGAAATTTTAAAATTTTGAGATTATCTAAAGATTATGATAATCTGATATATATATATATATATATATATATATATATATATATATATATATATATAATATGCTAGAAAGCGTGTTATTTATGAGATTTTTGTACTAACATTTGAATAATGGTTTTATATACATGAGATTTAATAAATGTTTTCTTTCTTTAAAAGGGATTTACTCTGTGGAATTTGTGATTGTAGGAGATACAAATTGCAATGCAAAGTTCGGGTATGGATGGTCAGGAAAATTGTATTTGCGAACAAGTTTGATGATGTTGCTAGGTTCAATGATGCACTTTAAAAGCTCATGCTGGATTATAGTTTGTTGCAGAGATGTGCTAGATACCGAAATCCTAGGATGCTAGAGTTCAAGCATGCAACAAAAGAGTGTACTTATTCTAAGATTAGCTCATTCCTGGAATGTTCAAACTGAGGATGAACTTGAGATATAGGAACAATACTTCCACCTAATCACTCTGATTTTGTGGGAAGTTCCTATATTTTGTTTGAGCAGATTTATTTTGTTCGAAGGAAGAACCTTGATAATTAAAGATTAACACCCGAAGAGCTTCAACGAGTAATGGAAGTTAACTTTCGTTGACTTTGGTTGCAGTTCTCCTAGTGGTCACTACATTCCATGTTCCTTGATGTGATTGGTCCCTTTGATTCCCTCATATATTTTTCTTATCCTATTTGAGCCTGCTATTCTATAAAAGGCCGGATGATCCCCTTTTTCATTTTTAAGTTCAAAATTTGTGGATGTTGGAGGAGCATAAACTAAATTTTAAGTTTTTTTCTTTTTTCTTGTTTTTTGAATCATTCTGACATAAAAATTTGTATACATGTAGACATTGATTAATATTAGAGCCAATTAGATAGCTACCTATCTCATGAATCTTTTGTAGCTGGTTTTGTTAGTTCAACTGAACAAGACTATATGTTGTGCCATTTAAGGGTGCATACATAACCTACTTGGTGTCCAAAAATGAAACCCTCTCTTTAAAAGCTCGCACCATTTTATATGTAGTTGTGAAGCAATCTGGTGAAGTATAAAGCATTTTGCGAGCAGCGGTTTTAGTTGATTCTTTGGGGCATGCATGGAGAATAACTAGGATAAACTTTTAATTTTTAGTATTTTTTATGCTTTATTTTAGAGTAGATGTTTAAATTCTTGAAAATGTTCCAAAATTAAATGAATGGATGGAATTTTATTGAAAATATTTCATTTACTATGAAATTGTTGAATGCTTAATGCTAAATCTACTTAAGTGATAACAAATAATTTATGATATTCATGAAATATTATTGCAAATATTTCGATTTCATGATACTTTTCTTTATGATCCAATTGAAAATTCATTCTCTAAAATATTTAATTCTAAACAATCATGGTCCCTTTGATATTAACAACAATATCACATCAAACCTGAGAACGACCCTAGTGCAATCATGACTTGGTTATCAGAGACTTGGGATTGAATTGAAGCCAATCTTTTCTTGTTAAAGAAGAATTCCCCTTTAGGTTGTTTTTGTTCCATATCTTTCAAGAAGGATAGGCTCTTCATGGTCTTGTCTATGAAGAATTTATTCGTCTTGTTTGCTGCGAGTAAAATTGTCAACATGAACCAGCGCTAGAAGGAGGGCCATCTTTAAATGTTTTAGACCTTATTCGTTTGAATTGGAGGGCTATACTTTGAATTATTAGTCTTGAGTTTGGTAAGAAGCTTGTAAAGTGAAATTGAGTGCAAGTTGGCTTTTTCAGTATGGAAGTTTGAAAACTTTGGAAAATTTTAAACTAGAAATTACATCCTTTGAGTTTATTCACTTTTGGTAGGGTCACTGAGTGTAGAATTCATGATACAATTGATCACGATGAACTCGAATGTGAATTTTTTTTTAACTAGGGTAAGTTTGGCCATAAATAAAGTAATTTTGTTAACAAAAGAAATTCTAACTACTAAAAGAAAGGAATTGTTAACGAGAAAAATGTTTAACCATAGTGAAATTGGAAATACTAAAATACTAATTGATACATCAAAACAATTGGAAAACTACAATTATTATAAAGAAAATCCTAACATTTTGCATGAAAAAAGGCGAGAATGTTGAGGTTCAAAGGCATTACATCACAAATGAGGAAATGACACTAATTAATCATCATTATCCTTATACATGGAAAATGCAGATAACGAGAAGGAGTAGGAAAATTGAGTAGGAAACACATGCATTTTGCTCCGAGTTGAAAATTCACTAGTTATAAAAGAAAATTTTCTTTATTTTATACAAGATATAGAGTATAAAACTTTTAATTTTTCTCTCTCTGATAACAATATAAATAGTGATATATCTTGGTCTAACAAAATGCAAAGTGAAGACATGACCGAAGACATGAAGATTTTTAGAGAAGGAGAAAGCAGAGAAATGGACACAACCATTCATGGAAATGGACCAGGGCTGGAGGAAGGTAAAGTATGGTCACATCAAACGAAGTGTGTGCAATGGATCTTTAATGAGGTAATTTTCATACATATGAGCCAAGTCAATTGGTATGTACGCTTTTGAATTTATGATTATTAAACACAAAAAATTTAAGATAATTCATTGTTATAGTAGAACATTCAAAATTTTGTTAAATGAATTTAAAGATAAACCTGTTGTAATTCGTACCAAAACTACAAAATAAATAGTCACAAAAATTGAAATAGGCTATTTTATTAGTGTTAATCTTTTGTTATGCTAGAGTTAGAGTAGTTAGGGTTAGTTTGCTTTTTGTAGGTTTTTTTTTTGTTTTATTTTCTTTCTTCATTTTTTTTTTCTTTTCTTTTGTCTGGCCTCTACATTAGCAAATTCTACTTAAACCTATCTTACACATGAGAGTTAATTCGAACATTTGTAAAATTGAACTGTGAAATGTAAAATGATAAAAATAGTAAAACACACTGTAAAATGTACCTAAAAGTCATATATACATGTGTATATCATGTATATACATGAGATATCGAAAATCCTTGTGTCAAAAGATCAAAAAAGTCAAAAAGAGTGAGCAAAGTTGCAGATGATAGTAGCCATTCAGTTGATATGGGATGCCTCTTCTATCAGGGCTAAATACCCTATATAGGCGAGTTCCTAGTGAACTTCAAAGTCACAAATATGGAGATTAGTAATGAAAGGTCAGCGTGGAACCACTTCTCTGCATTCTAAGAACAAAGGAATATCATCCATGGAGGGAATCCCAATGGTCGAGTGTGCAACAAATAAAATAATATCTAGATTCTCCAAATATTCAGGCCTCAATATCAAATTGGCAACCGAGCGAACATCTTCAACAGGTAGCCCAATATCCAAAAGCAATGCTACAAAATGAGAAGCCACATTGGAAAAGAAGCGGAAGTAGCAGCTGGATTCAACATATTTTCCCCCAAGGACTAAGCACAAATTTGGAACAGTGAAACTGGAAGTCCTAATGAAGAAAACCTTTTAAAGCCGTTGCAGTACATTATGCTCCCTAAGAAAACATTCTGGCGGTCAGAGCATCTTAAGAAAATTGGAGTATCCATGGCCAAGAGGAAAATGCAAATACATAGAGCAAAATTACAAAAGGAAAATGAGAAAGCTAGAAAGAAAAGTGTAAAGAATTCAAGAAGAAATGCAAAATTTATAGAGATCCATGAGGAAGTTGTGGCACATAGTTTCCTTGAGTGAATTATTGGAAACCACAAGCAAGGTGATAGTTGGATAATTATCTTCAGAGTGAAAGGTTAAATCAAATTAATTCTTTACACATAGCTAGTGGTAAATTGCTTCAAATTTGAGCAGTACAAAGATTGTGAATCAAGCAAGTTGAAGATTTCAAAGTTAATAGTGGTCATTTTTTTTTTTTAAAGGAGCCGTATTAATTATGGAGGTGCTTATGTACATGTGGAACATAAAGGAAAATGAAGCCAACAAGGTAGTACACGTCATCACCCGAGTAAGTTGAGAAAATAATGCATGTAGAATAAGGCGTGCAAATTAAATGTAGAATAATGTAATCGTGTTTCAAGGTAATCATGACATTTTTGATCCATTAATGAAGTGCAGTGTTGTCAAATCAAAATTGCTAGTAGAATTTTTAGTAGTTGCCATAAAATTTAATCAGAAGGGTGGTAACTAATGAACTTCTAAATTTAGATTTAAATTTGGTGATTAAATTGTCTATTGCTAAATTTTAATTTATGCATATTTTCTAATACATAGCGAGTTACAGTTAGCTTGGATTTGGCATAAAATAGTGAAATTTAGCTAGAAACACGCACCTATAGGAAATTACTAAATCAATTTTTGGGAAGTAGTGAATTACTGAAGTGATTTGAATTGAATGAAAAATCAAAAAGTAACCTTCGCTACCACTATAATTCCCAACCTAATAGTGGGACTTCATTGCTTGCAAGTTGATAAAAGAGCTATCATTAAAATATCAAAAGAGAAAAATGAGCTATCATTGTGATATCTAAAAAAAAAAAATCAACTCTTTCTAGGCTATCCAAATAACTCTACTAGGGCTATAGACACCTGGCTGACAGTAGAGCTATATTTGGGGGGAATTACGAAGATAACCTTGTTGGGGCTATGGATGTTTGATTGGCAGCAAGGCTCTATCCCTGGTTGGCTTTAGAGGATTACTATATCATGTAGTTCAATGTTAATGAATTGATTCTTTTCACTGAGTTCCAAAAAATGGAATTAATCAGAGCACACACATATGTTTTTGGTGGAGTCTTACTTTTTTATGTCAGAATCTAGGTAAAGGTAAAAGTTATTGTTTTAAAATATGTATAAATTTTAATTTACGATTGATGATTTAATTTCAAATTTGGTTTTATTGGTTGCAAGTTGTTGTGTGGTCTCACAACACACCCCGAGACTAAAAGACTTGGGGACCTAAGTGAAAAATAACTCTTATGGTAGGAGCTAGCAAATTGAAAGATCATCGGAAGTGGAAAGCAAAGAGAAATCTCTAGCAAATAGTACTTCATAATGTAAGTGTTTTGAGTACCGGGTATCGGGAACCAAAAATGTTTATAAAGGAAAAAGGTAATGCACGTTTGAATGGAAGGCTCCAGTAAGATGGAGTCTGAGAAAGTTGTGGGTAAAGCTGAACACTGGGTGTTGGGTTGTAATGTGAAGTAAAATTTTAATTTTTTTTAGATTATCTAATGATTCTAGTAATCTAATATATATATAATTTTTGTACTAAAATTTGAATAATGATTTTATATACATGAGATTTTATTAATGTTTTCTTTCTTTAAAAGGGATTTAATGTGTGCAATTTGTGATTGCAGGAGATACAGATTGTGATGCAAATTTTGGGTATGGATAGTCAGACAAATTGTATTTGCAAACAAGTTTGATCATGTTGCCAGGTTCAATGATGCACTTTAAAAGCTTATGCTGGATTAGAGTTCGTTGCAGAGATGTGCTAGATACCAGAATCTTGAGACACTGGAGTTCAAGTATGCAGCAAAAGAGTGTACTTATTTTGGGAATAGCTCATTCCTAGAATGTTCAAACTAAGGATGAACCTGAGATATAGGAACAATACTTCCACCTGATCACTCCAATTTTGTGGGAAGTTCCTATATTTTTTTTGAGTGGATTTTTTTGGTTCAAAGGAAGAACCCTGATAATTAAAGATTAACACCCGAAGAGCTTCAATGAGTAATTGAAGTTGAATTTCATTGACTTTGGTTGCAATTCTCCTCTTGGTCACTACATTCCACGTGCCTTGATGTGATTGGTCCCTTGGATTCCCTCTCATGTATTTGTATTATCCTATCTGAGCCTTGTGTTCTATAAAAGGCCAGAGGATCCCCTTTTTTATTTTAAGTTTAGAATTTGTGGATGTCAGAGGAGCATAAATTTTTTAAAGTTTTGTTCTTTTTTCCTATTTTCTGAATCATTCTGGCATAAAACTTTGTATGCATGTAGACATTGATTAATATCAGAGATAATTAGAAAGCTACCTATCTCATGAATATTTTGTAGGTGGTTTTGTTAGTTTAGCTGAACAAGACTGTATGCTACACCATTTAAGGGTGCATACAAAACCTACTCGGTTTCTAGAAATGAAACCCTCTCTTTAAAAGCTCGCACCATTTTATATGTAGCTGTGAAACAATTTGGTGAAGTATAAAGCGGTTTGCGTTGTTTTAGTTGATTCTTTGGGACATGCATGGAGAGTAACCGGGAGAAACTTTAAAATTTTCATAATTTTTTATGCTTTATTTTAGAGTACAGATGTTTAAATTCTTGAAAATGTTCCAAAATTAAATGAATGGATGAAATTTTATTGAAAATATTTCGTTTACTATGAAATTGTTGAATGCTTAATGCTAAACCTACTTAAGTGATAGCAAATAATTTATTATATTCATGAAATATTATTGCAAATCTTTCGATTTCATGATACTTGTCTTTATAATCCAATTGAAAATTCATTGCCTAAAATATTTAATTCTAAACAATCATGGTCCCTTTGAGATTAACACAATATCACATCAAACTCGAGAGCGAACCTAGTGCAATCATGACCTGGTTATCAGAGACTTGGGATTAAACTGAAGTCAATATTTTCCTGTTAAAGCAGAATTCCTCTTTAGGTTGTCTTTGTTCCATATCTTTCAAGAATGATAGGCTCTTCACAGTCTTGTTTGTGAAAAATTTATTTTCCCTATTTGCTGCGAGTAAAATCATTGTCAACATGTATGATGAATCAATCTTTCAAAGGCTACTATTATACTTGCAATGGATTTGGGCATAAGAGTGTTGAAAGTAGATTCAAAAAGACAAGAAGTGAGAATATTCAATAGAATGTCATATGTTACAATTGCATTAGATCAGGACACATTTCCAAGTTTTGCAGAATCAAGAACATGAAGAAGGCTAATTTGGTAAAGAGGAATAATCCAGTAAAGAAGATTGATCTGGTAGAGATGAATAATATATGGAAAAATAAGGAAGAGACATAGATCAAGGTTGAGTTTGTGCCAACATTTGGTGTAGATGTTTCCTTTGGAAACTAAGTTGAGATCTTTGGCTCAGGGGGATGTTTAATATAAGATTATTGATCCTCTACCAAAGATATGGTGCTGATTCCTTTAGCACAAAATATATGGTGTGGGTTGAATTTCTTAACCTATTAGTGAAAACACCGATGGAAAATATCAATTTGTGAAAGGTTGCAGAGCATTTGAAGTTGACTATGCATAATGGTTAGGGTTTACCAGCTTTATGAAATTATGCATTAAATGCAAGTTAGGTCAGAAAAAAGGTTTATAAGTGATTTCATGATTGATTTAAGTCATTTGCAAATGAGCAATCGAATAGTGTAGAGCACTAAAGGAGCAAAGTAGAGTGATTAAAGTGTTTAACATTTGGTGCATGTGAAACCCTAGATGGAAGCATTCAAAAATGGATTTGTAGAATTCTAACTTACCCTAAGTTTTAAGAGGCTTAACATTGAATTATTGAAAATTTATACACCACAAGTCATAGACATAGTGGACTGAATGTGTCCTAAGTTTAAATGACACCTTGATGAATCCATGGAGGATGACCTACTTGGTGCATTTTCACATATTCCATTTGGTGTTTTTCATATTAAGGATGTGAGAATATACATACATGTGAAGTCAGAGGAGTATAATCACTCAAAGATGTGTGATGTGTGGGTCAAGGGATGCACTAGAGATGATTTTGCTTTGAAACACAAGTTTCTAAGTTTGGTAGAGAAAAATATTGATGTATGGAACAACTTTCCAATTTTTGGCTACATTGAGGAGTGGGTTAGGTATACATTGAGCCGAATTCATGATAGGTTCATATGGTTGGATATACCATATTTGATTAACAAAGAATCCATTAAGGTTGTCACTGGTTTGTGCTCAACTAGACCAATTCTGACACTCAATTCAGTAAAGTATGAAGTGGTGATGAGGCTAACCAAAGCCAGTTTCGACAAGAGGGAATGGATAGTAAAGGATATAAAGGATTTGGTAGTTAAGTATGCCTCTATGATGATTGGATACAAGATATTCTTCAAAAACAAGGGGAATTATGTCTTTGCAACTGCCATCCACACAACATATGAAAATTGTAAAGAATGGAGCTAACTATGACTGATGTGAGTTGTTGAGAGCACAACTCTTGGAAAACTTGCATACTAAGGATGCCCAATACCCCTTCAAATTCAACACCTTGATCATTTTTTTATTGCTTCCTTTTGGACGAGCTTCTCGATGTAAGAAATGTAGTCTAGTTAAAGGATAGGCCTGTGGTACATCAAATTAAGGATCAATTAATGAGGATTGGTAATGACAAAGAACATGAGTCTGCACTATGGGGATTCTTCAAAACCTTCCAAAGCAACATGCATGCTAGAGAGAATTCCAAAGATTATGATAGAAAAATATAAAAATGATATTAATTTCATGGTTTCTAATGATTACAACATAATGGAGGCTATTGAGCCAAGGATTGATTGGATCCTAGAGATGGGATATGAGATAATAAAGGAGGAAATCACCAGTTCAGTAGAATTTATGATGAATAAGCCTAAGGACACCTTTGAGGAAAGGTTTGGAACCTATGAGGAAAAATAAAAGTACGGTACATATGGAGCAAAGGTAAAAGAAAATAAGCAAGACTATGGAGAAGGTGACTGCACACGTTGCAGACATGATGGGAATTCCAAAGGAGCAAGTTGAGAAGCTAAAAGGTGAATCTAGTGCCCATGGAGGATAATCAAGTGTGAGAAGATTTGGTAGAACAACTACCACCTCTTCAATTGCTCCCAAGTCCTTAGAGACAAATTTTGTTGTTGGTATAAAGAGAAAAGAGTCTACTAGAACACTAGTAAAGGAGATGATAGCTCCGGTAAATCAACAAAACCCTCCATAGAAGAGGAGAGTAAAAGAAAAATCTAAGAGAGAAGTTTTTCAGTGTTAATGTAGAAGAAGAATAAGCAAGACCATTGGTCTGAAAAAGTAAATCCGACCCACCTAAAGAATGAAGTAGTACAAAGAAGGTAAGAATTGACATTGTTGACATAGATAGTGAGGAAGAACTAGAAAATTAGAAACAAGAATTCAAAATCCATGTCAGAGAAAAGAAAGTAGATTTTGACAAAGGAAAGAAGTAATTGGAAGTCAAATAGAAGAAGACTCCAGTAAGTAAACATAGCTCCATGAGGCTTGATGCTTTATTTAATGGTAAATTGTAGAGCATGAGATGTTAGAGAAGAAACCTGCATTGTATACTATTGTTGATGATGTTGATGGGTGTGTGCAAGAAGTAGAGTTCACTTTTTGGCCAAAAAGTGGAAGTGTTTTCCCTGATTTTTAGAATTTGTCACATTTGACCTTAAAATTTGAAGCACTTAGAGATGGAATCTTAAAAAAAGTTACTAATCATAAAATGTAGTA
>VDFB02037822.1:0-18912 GCA_007258455.2 Sequoia sempervirens | reverse complement strand
GCTATCTACTCTTGGAAGACACAGTTGGTTTTCAGAGCAAAGATAGAGGACAGCTTGGCATCAGAGTTGGCTGAGAGTAGAGAGCACGTCACTAGTGCACTCCAGTTCGTGAGGACTCTTGTGTCTCGCTTACCGTGCCGTTATCAGATCGAGGGTGGTGCCTACGTGGAGCTTACCGATGTTCAGTCAGAGCTTCAGGCACTCATTCATATCATTTTCAGTGGGGAGACAGATGGCTGTAAGGTTACTCAACTTACAGTCATGTCAGCATTATTCGATGAAGCAACGAGAAGCAGAAGGGAACTTCAGTCTCAGATCACAGCTGGTGAGGACATGCTGCATCGACATAGCATCCTTCGTCAGAGTCTCGTAGCTCCAGATGGTGATACAGTTAACAATCTCATTGAGGGGTTGGTTGCTCGAGATCACACTTAGTAAACTTCAGTTCCCACTTCTCAGGATAGACATTACTCACACGAGTTGAACTGGGTGTTACCCTTTCCAGTTAACTCGAAGTTGTCATCACATGCATATCTATTCTGAGACTCGCCTTTCACACTTGGAGTTTTATCTTAGGGTTTTCGTTAACTGATGTAGTCTTCCAGTTAACTTGCTTTCAATAAGGACGTGCATGCTCGCACAATTGTCCATTTTTAGATTAGATGTTTCAGTCAAACTGAGGGTAGTTTCCCAGTTGACTGTATAGTTTACTTAATTAGGGTTTGGCGCATTGCTTGCATGCATTGCAGGAACTATAGATGACACAAGGTGATTTTAGGGTTCCCTACACCTTGATGTATATAAATAAGAGCTTTGCTCATTTGTAAATAACTTTTGCTTGAGAGAGAAATATATGCTGCGCCTACCTTGCCCTCAATATTGCTCTTTTTGGTATTTGTTCATGTGTCTTCACTATTGCAATTGATTGTTATGCCACATAGGGTTTCGAAAGATTGTAATGCTGAATTCTTTCCATAGTTTAGGTATATCTGTTTGAGCATCTTTATCATTGAAATCAATTGTTATGCCACATAGGGTTCCAAGAGATTGAGGTGATAAGGCTGTTTTGTGTTAATTTACCATTGTGATTGATCGTTATGCCACATAGGGTTTCGAAAGGTTGCAGCGATAAATCTGTTTCGTGAATCTTCATCAATATAATCAAAGGTTATGCCACATAGGGTTTCGTGAGATTATAAAGATAAAGGCTGTTTTGTGAAGACTTTGCTGTTTCAATCGAGTGTTATGCCACATAGGGTTCCATAAAGTTGTCTTGGTAAAAGTCTTAAATCTGTTGTGCCCAATAAGCTGGTTTAGATTGAGATGATAGTTGTGCCACCTTGCCCTCAAGTAGAGAATCTAAACCCGTTTATCGTCAGTTAGTCAAAACCTTGCTCCGTTTCCTCTTGCTCTATTTTCCTGAGGAGATTGGATAGATATAAGTTGTAGTTTAGTTGATTTGCAAAACCAGAGAAAACTCAGCTGCAACGTAAAAGTTCTTTCAAGAAAGCCTTGTACCTCTAGCAGCTGAAACAAAAAGACAGGACATAGTTTTAGCTTAATTTTCCTTTGCAAGTATATTTGTCAAAGCACAACGAGGGAGCTTCCCCTCCATAATTTGAAGAGCACTCATTGCGTAGTGTACATAGGCTGTTCATAACAACTTCTACTCCAGAGGTGTTAGTTGTTACGCCAACACAACCATACTATGGTAAAAGATAGATATCACCTCAACATGATATTGGATATCACCTCAACACGATATCTACCATACTATGGTAAAAGATAGAAAGGCTCACTGATATTGAGACTCTTTCTCAGTCAAGGCTGGATTCTCCACCATACCAAGCTTATCTCGGAAGTATACAAACTTTATCACCGAGAGAGGCTTTTTGGGACAATATCACGATCTGCTCATCGGGTCGTGTACTTCAATCGTGCACTTTCAAGCCCACTACATATCTCATAGTGGTAATTTGATCTCAATACGCTTCGCTCGTATGAAACGTGATTGACAGAAAGCTTCGCGCAACGATTATCACAATGGATGATGGTAGGCTCCATTGATTGACCAAACAATCCTGTAAGGAGCTTACGAAGCCACACTGCTTCCCGAGTTGCCATACAAGCTGCAATGTACTCGGCCTCGGCTGTACTCAATGCTACAGATGACTGCTTCCTGCTACACCAGGAAATCATAGCAGAACCCAAACTGAAGCAACAACCAGAGGTGCTCTTCCGATCTGTGACACACCCTGCAATCAGAATCTGTAAAACCATGTAACTCCAAGATGCGCATTTGAAGTATACCTCAACCCATAACCAACTGTGCCACGCAAGTATCTCAGGATATGTTTAGCTGCAACAAGATGTATCTGTCTCGAATCACACATAAACTGGCTAAGTGCACTCACTGCATAGCAAATATCAGGTCTAGCGTTAACCAGATACATCAAAGACCCAATCAACTGTCTATACAATGTAGGATCCACCAAGTCTGAATTAGCTGCAGCCTCCTTCAACTTATGAAGGTTGGTCTCCATTGGTGTAGACATGGATTTGCAATCCATCATGCCAAATCTCTTAAGTATATCAATGGTGTACTTTCCTTGACTTAGAATCATCTCATCTGGTTTCTGCCAGACTTCTAAACCAAGGAAGTAATGCATGAGCCCAAGGTCCTTCATCTCAAATTCTGAAGTCAACTCCTTCTTGCATTCAAGAATCAGGTGATCTTCTCCAGTAAGGATCAAATCATCAACTTATAAAACCAATATTAGTGCATCACCATTGATTACCTTGAAATAGAGATTTGAATCAGCATCATTCTTCAGGAAGCCCAAACTAGATAGGTATCGATCAATCCTTTCGTACCAAGCACGAGGAGCCTGCTTAAGACCATACAAGGCCTTCTTCAGCTTACACACATGTGACTCCTTCTCATGAACTTCAAAACCATCAGGTTGCTCAATGTAAACTTCTTCCTCAATTACGCCATTGAGAAAAGTTGTCTTCACGTCCATCTGATGAATCTTCCATCCTCTCGATGCAGCAATGGCAATGATAGTTCTGACAGAAGTGTAACGGGCAACAGGAGCAAATGTTTCTTCGTAATCAACTCCCTCTTTCTGAGAAAACCCTCGAGCCACAAATCTTGCCTTATACTTCTCAATGCTCCCATCTGCAGCATGCTTGATTTTGAAGAGCCATTTCGAAGATACCACTGATTTGCTCTTAGGTCTAGGAACAATGTCCCAAACATCATTCTTCAGAATTGATTGATACTCCTCTGCCATTGCATCTCTCCAAACCTGATGACTGAAAGCTTCTTCAACACATGAAGGCTTCTGAATCAATAATCTGACTCATCAAGGCAACATAATTGAAGAACTTATGAGGCCTTTTACTTTCTCTGAATGTGCCTCTAGGAGCTGCAAAGCTTTCTGCCTCTTGCATAGTGCGCCTAGCCCATAGAGGTCTCTTTCTTCCAATGACAATGTCAGTAGGCCCATCAGTAGGCTCCAAGGGTTCAACAGGATCAGCATCTTCTTTTGGTTCAACAGTCTCCCTCTGAATCTCAGGAGCATGGTCAACTTCCATATCCTGAGGAGACTCTTCGTTACTGATCTCCATGTGAGTGCCCTTGGATCTCCTAAATGCAATGTCTTCCTCAAAAGTAACATCCCTACTGATCTCGATTAACTTTTGTCCTGGAATGTAAATTCTGTAGGCTTTAGATGTCTCGCTGTAGCCCACAAAGATGCCCTTCTTGCCAGAAGGCTCCAACTTAGTTCTCTTCTCCTTCGGAACATGGATATAAACAGGACATCCAAAGATTCTTAAGTGACTGACTTCAGGCTTCTTCCCTGTGAAGGCTTCTTCCGGAGTTATATTCTCCAAGACCTTGTGAGGACTTTTGTTCTGCACATATACAGCTGTCCTGGAGGCTTCTGCCCATAAGAAAGTCTGCAAATCTTGATCATGAATCATGGCCTTTGCTGCTTCCATGATTGTCCTGTTCTTTCTTTCTGCAACACCATTCTGCTGAGGATTATAGGGAACACAGAACTCCCTCTTAATCCCTGCATCCGTACAAAAGTCTAGAAAACTACCAGAGGTGTATTCACCACCATTGTCAGATCTAAGGACCTTAATTCTTTTACCAGAAAGGTTTTCTACTAAGGCTTTAAACTCCTTAAATCTAGCTAATACTTCCTCAGACTCTTTAGACCTCAAGAAATAAATCCAAGTTTTCCTAGAGTGATCATCAATAAACAGTACATAATACAAAAATCCGCTTGAAGACGGAACAGACATAGGACCACATAAATCTGAATGGATGAGATCTAAAATACTCTTAGATCTATTTTCACTACTATGAAAAGTGGCTTTTACATTCTTACCTAGAGCGCATCCCTTGCAAGTGCCTTCATGCTCCTTGTCGAACTTAGGTAGACCTGTCACCATCTTCTCCATAATAGGCAAGGCACGGAAGTGTAGATGCGCCAATCTTCGATGCCAAAGATCACATAGAGAAGAAGTATCATGAACCAAGGCTTGTAGAGGATGAGTGCAAACCCTGTAGAGACTTTCATGTCTCACTCCAATAACTTGAGCATCTTTGAAACTAGAGTTCTCCATCCATACAAGAACTTTGCCCTTTGAGAAGGCAATTTGATATCCTTTATCTTCTAGGGCTGAAATAGAGATGAGATTGCGCTTGATCCCCGGAACATAAAGAACATTGCTCAACTGAAGTGTAATACCTGAATCCAAATGGAGAGTAGAGGTCCCAATCCCTTTCACGGTGTAGCTAGCATCATCTCCAATGATAACTTGTTCCAAAGAGTCTTTCTTCACCAAATTTGATAAGTGCTCCTTGAATCCGGTAATGTGACGAGAAGCACCACTGTCAATCAACCATGTGTTGGTGTCGGTGGCAACATTGCTTGACAAGGCTGAGCAAAACAGATATTCATCCTTCTGAGGAGAAACATTCTCTACATCTGCAACGGAGGCTTGGTGCTTAGGTCTGTCAGGGCAATGTTTGGCAAAGTGACCAAACTTGTCACACCTAAAGCATTGAATTTTAGACAAGTCTCGCTTCTTCTTGGGAGGAGAAGCATCATCATTTCCTTTATCACGATTCCTCTTGAAGTGTCCCTTCTTTCCACCTTTTCCTTTCTTTTTCGAAGCTTGGGCTGCAAGAACATGGATTTCTTGATTAGAAGAACTTGGGCCAACACCTCTAGCCATCAACCTTGATTCCTCTTGGATGCAGTCAGCCCTCAAACGATCAAACTTCGGAAGTTTAGACCTTGCACTAATTCCTTGAATATAGGACTCCCAAGATAATGGCAAACCGTTGAGTGCAAGCATTGTCAAATCTTTATCTTCAACCATATGACCAATAGTGGAGAGCTGATCTCTCAATTCTGCAATCCTCATGAAGTAGGCGATCACGGTCTCTCCTTTCGACATCTTCACATGATGAAGTTGTTGCTTCAGCGCAAGAGCCCGGCTGGTGTTGTTGATTTCATACATTTCTTCCAAAGTTTTGAACATCTCCCTAGCAGTCTTCAACTTGGAAACAATAGGAACGATGTGGTCTTTAACGGAGTCAACTAGCAACTTCTTTGCTTTGATATCTTTCTTCCTCCATTGCAGCTTCTCTTCTTCCTCTTCAGGTTCGGGAACCTTGGTCTCCGCAAATTCAACTAAATCATTCTCCTCTAATGTAAGCATGATTCGGAATCTCCATGAGGTGTAGTTTGAAGCTCCATCGAGTCTATCTTCAATCTTCAATCCGTTCACCATATTGAATGTTGAGAAGATAGATAAGAACCTTCAACAAAAAATAGAATAAGCTGTGAAAGCACAAATCTAACCACGATCTTCTTCAAACCCGCTCCGATACCATGTTAAATTAGTGATCAGATAAGTGCACAGAAAATTAATTCAAAATCAGACACAGAAACACAGCATATACCCTGGGAAAACCCTCCTCTTGAGGGAGAAAAACCCAGCAACAAAGATCTCTCTTTTATATAAATAAGTAATGGCAGTAATTCTCTTTACAATGAGGCCAATACAAGGCCAATATCCAGCATCAACTCTAGATGCAATAACAGAAGATACTCTGCTCTTCCTTGTAATCTGAATCTGCACTTAGAGAAATTCGCAATCTGCTCTTGAAGGAATTCACACTTGAATGAAGGAATAATTCGAACTTGCTTGAAATCGATATAATAAGAATAAATGAGATCTCCTTATATAGATGACAATAGGATAAATTCAAAGGATGTGATCTTTCAAAAGTGAAATGTCGGCCTCTTGTACAAAGACGTTTCAACAAATAAATCTTTTCATAACCAAGAAGTCGGCCTCTTAAAAATTCGCGCCTCCTCATTATGAAATTCGCATCTCTTAATTAAATGCATCTCTTAACAAAGAGAATGACTCTTCATTAAGACGTATATAATAATTAAATAGTCAAAGGCTATATTTTAATTATTATCTTCATGCGTACTGTGCTGGAAGGTATTCGCCTGAAGCTGCCATGATCTTCAACAGGAAGCACATTCTTGGTGTCAAGTTTTACTTTCAGCATAATTAGTTGGTAGGGATCCTCTGACCATATGCTCGCCGTCATCTGGCGCATTCTTGGTTAGAATTATTCAGTTCAACATTTCTTTGAGATCCTCTGACCATATGCTCACACCTTGCCCATCTCGGGATCCTGGTGTACATTCTTGGTTAGGGTTAATTCTGCATCGTTTGGGTTTTCCTGCTAACCTTAACGGGTGCATGTTGTTTGTAATTGCATTTCAAAAATTGAAAAAAATTGGTTCGGAATATTTCATAATATTACGGAAGACAATGTTGTTGATAGACTCCTTGCCACTTCTTTAAAGGGTAAGGTATTACAATGGTATAGGGGTTTGCCACCAAATTCAATACATAATTGGGATGAATTAGGTAAAAATCTTTGTAAACAATTCAAAGATAAGAGTGACCACCTATCCCTAGTGGAACAGCTAACTACTCTCAAGAGAGCCCCTCATGAATTTGTGGGAGACTTCAACTTCAAGTTCCAAAAAACTTGGCATAGAATTTCATCCTTAGTCAAGTCTTCTCCAAACCATGCATTTTTGTACTACTTGAGATGTTTAAATAGTGTTGTATTTGTCATGATACAATCAATGGGAGGGAGAACCTTGCCTAATACTTATGATATAGCTATAAGAGCTGAATACTACCTAATACAACTTGGGAAGATAGCTACAAGGCCTCCAAAGCCTCTATTTCCTGAGTTTCCAACTGCTCAACCAAGCTTGGCACCTCTCCTTATAGCAACCAGCCAACCAACTCCTCTTGTTACTACTTCCAATGGGTTGAATGAAGTCAAATCTTAGCTACAAAGCTTTGAAAATGAGTTGCTACTTCCACTAAAAAGCAACAAGCACAGCATAATAGACCTTATCAATCTTTTAATCAAGAAAATCAACCTAATAGGCAACCATACCAAGGAAACGCTCAAGAACAAGTTTAGTTAAGCTATGCTAGGCCTTTGAATACCTTAAACCCAACTGTTGCAAGCTCTTCCGAAGCTATTGTTCAAGTACAAAACAATCTAGTTCAAGATCATGAATGGTGCTACTGCTACCCATGTAATCAACCCCATAACCAAATTTAATGTCAAAATAGAATCCTTAGCCAAGCTTTAATGGTTCAAAGTGCATCAATACTTCTAGAACAGCAATTTGGACCAGATCAAAAAGAGGTAGTAATAAGGCAAGAACAGATGCAAAGTGAATCCACTCTAATGAATTGGCATGAAAATGTTTTGTGTGGTGTCAATCAAGTTGAAGCATTAAGTAAAGATGTTCATTCAATGGCACACAAAATAAGATCCAAGAAAAGAGTAATGGAGATTGAATCACCTTCTATGGTTGGTCAAGCATCTATCTCTCAATCACCCCAAGGGGCTGCAAAAGAAGGTGCAGCTGTCAAAACTCCCAAACTACAAATAAATTATGCTGCTAGCAAAGACAATAAACTCCAAAATCAACCTCAAACCAATCAACAAACAAAGGAGACATTGTTGTTACAAAGGCTCCTTCAAAGCTGGTCACATCCCATATAACATTCTTGATCAAATGACGAAGACTAACCTTAATGTCAACATGTGGGAGGCTTTGTCTATTCCAGCTCAAAGGGATTTTCTTCAAGAGGCATTGAGGATTTCCAATAAGTTAAATAATGCTTCAATCAAAGATACAACTGTCCCTATCAGTTTATGTCAGCTAGAGGAAGAAAAGACAAGAAAAATCAATAAGCCACCTTCCTTTTACATGTATTTGATCATTGGTAAGTATCTTATCCATAATTGATTAATTGATTCTGAAGCTAGTAGCTCTATTATGCCTAAGAAGGTTGCTGATTTGTTAAGTCTGGCTTATGAAACAATGTCTAAAGGGGTTATGCAATTGGATGGCACCATTGTCAAGACAGTAGGAGTCATCAAAGATCTGAAACTCACCTTGCATGTATGTCCAAATGTCTTTATTTTGCAAGATATTTCAATTATAGACCTTTCTTCATACTTTTCTATATGCCTTTCTAGAAATTTTACAGCTAAGACAGCAGGATATTTATCTTCAGACTAGTCGCATTTGTTGTTTAGGACCAGATATGGCACAAAAGTGACTATCAAGGTTTGAGCCAATTTCTACAAACCATGTTGAGCCATATACTTCCAGTCCTATTAACATGACTTGTACAATACAAGACCTAGAGGAAGATAGTGTTGTTCACAAGGCTGCCACATCTCTAGAAAAAATTCTAGATATTTTGCTAGATGAATGGGGAAATAATTTTCAGTTTGACCCATATAATGATGTGGAAGGAACAAAGTTGGGCACCTATTGCATTTATGAAGAAAATTATTTCATTCCCAATCTTATGAAACCTCAAGAAGATGTTGAATGTATATGGCAGATGTACTTTGATGGTTCAAGGAGCAAGAATGTTATTGGTGCAGGTGTAATGTTGGTTTCTCCCAACAATGAAAAATACTATTTTTCTTTCAGATTTCAGTTCTCATAAAGTAACAATGTAGCTGAGTATGAGGCCTTGATTCAAGGTCTTCAGCTAGTGCAAAAGAGCTGGTTGTGAATCAAATTAGAGCTCAAAGTACATCAAAGAACAATCTTCTCAAGTCATAAAAATATACAATATGGAACTTGATTGAAAACTTTTGAGGCATTCTGCATCCAAGCCGTTCGTAGAGAACAAAACAAAGATGTTGATAGGCTTGCAGCAGTTGGAATTGTTAACGATATAGCAGCTTCAGTCGTTTCTTCCAGCTCAGCTCTATTGTGGAAACATAAATTAAATGATAGCCGTTGGCTATTTAATTTATATTCATTGTTTTGTATTATCTTCATTTTACATTATGGCTGACATGATAAGATACGAATTCATCTTGATAATTTATTAGAAGTCATTTAATATTTATCAAGGCCGACTTTCATTTAAGAAGACACGCGATTTCTTAAGAGGCCGACATGAAGGATTTGAAGGGATGTGTCTCTCCCATTCATTTGTATATATACACATTGATTCGTCCATTGTAACTATCCAGTTCAGTTCGGTTGTTCACATAAGTTCATCATCATCAAGATCGTTCCAGTCAAGTGCGAATTAGGAGACTGCGGATCTTTGTGATCTCTGTCAAAGCAAATTCTGTCAAAGCACGCATTGTCATCAATGGCGAAGTTCAGTGCAAGTGCGAATACAAGATTCAGTGTGAACATATGCAGCGCTAATACATTACTCAATGCGGACTTAATACAGTGTGGAGATCTTACAGATCGAAGTCTATTCAGTGCAAAGTATCATGCCAGAGCAAACTCCTTATAGCAGGTTGTGAACCATTAGAGTTTGCGAATATTGCCAGATCTGTGTTCAGTCAATTCCATCTTGCCAGGTGTTGTGTATTGGTCTTGTGTTAGACCTCATTGTAAAGTGAAATGTTGTCACTGTTATTATGAATAAAAGAGAGATCTTTGTTGCTGGGTTTTTCTCCCTCAAGAGGAGGGTTTTCCCAGGGTATCGGCTGTGTTATTTTGTCTGTTTTTTTAATTATTTTCTGTGCATTAATCTGATCACATAAAATTCAACAGGAATGGGAGCGGGTTCAGTAAAGATCCGATCAGATTTTGGTTGTGCAATCAGATCAACAACTGGGAAATTAGAATTGTCTCTCTCCTTGGGACCTTAGTCCAAGCATTTACTTCAGTTAGCAGGTAAGAACTCAAGAAGGATTGGACTGAGCATGCTCGAGCTGATCAAGAATTACTGCTTTTAGTCTGAGCTATCGAGTCAATTCATCCGACATCATGAGGATACTTGAGACCTTGTTTTCACTGGTGTGCTCGGAAAAGTTGTGATTATTCAGCTGTATCGCTCTCATTTATGTTTATAAGGTATGAAGTGAGATATTATCTGAATAGTAGCAACGTTTATATTGTTGTAGAATCGATGGTGCTGGAATTTTGATGTGTATGACTGTGCTTAGTTTTGAGTGAGTACAATAACATCAATTTCTATGAAGATCTGTTCGTGACCTTGTCAGATCAGTTGTAGTGGTAATAGTTGGATAGAATATATATACGGTTCTGAGTATGGATGTATTGCATGAGTGCTTGTTCTTTGAGGCGGTGAGAATACAAAATGATGATGAGTATGGGAAGCTTAAAGAAATTGGCTTGTGTGCCGGGAAGTTTGGCAGAACCTTTGAATACTTATCGATAATCCTGCTCGCAGATAATTCTAACCTCAATATGTCTGAGATATACTTGTGAACAGTGGTTCTCTTAGCTATAGAAACATCTAGAGGATTTCAAGATTGCTAGCACTGTGTGTGCTCTGCATCTATCAGAGGAGTCTCGATTATTTAATAACACTAAAAGTGGTGACACAGCTTCAAGTCTAGCTCATGGTGTACCAACATATGAAGATAAGTATTTCTTGTTTGTATCTTTGAATTCACCTCTAGGTTAAAATTCAGTTTGCTAAGATTGTGTAAATCTGAAATTGATTATATGTGTTTCACTGGGATAAGATAAAGTTTTGTGTTGTCTGATCATCGAGCTTATGCAGATTAGATGATGATCCTACACAAAGTTCCAGTCCCATGAAGATTTCAACTCCAATGCTGTGTGATCAGTTGCAATCAAAGTCAAGAGTTTTCTTTGAGAGCAGTAGCGATTGACGCCACTGTAAAGGGCGGAGAGAGCAGATATCGTGATCGTTAAGATCAATCCCTCATTTTCTGCATGTATAGAATCCTGGTTTCAATGAGATAAGTATTGCATGAATTGTTATGTAGTTATTAATTCATGTTATAAACTTTGAGATAGTCAATCATGTATGCTTCCAGCAATGGTACTTCTCTTCAAGATAGCTTTCAAGAAGAGCTTGATGCATTCTGTAGGTTGAAGTATGGAGACACATCATGCAGCCATGGGACCGAGTGGATGGCTGAAGACATCTCTTCGAAAAGGAAGATTTAACAGAGTGTTTTGGGATGAGGTCGAAGAGGACAACCCTATATCTCTACAGAGGTGTATGTTGGAATCCATTTCTCTAAGGCAAGCGTTGCAGGCAATCTTAGATGATGAGGTCAGAAGATTGATGCAAGTACTTAGAAATGCAGATGGGAGCATTGAGAAGTACAAGGCAAGATTCGTGGCTCGTGGTTTTTCACAAAAAGAGGGAGTTGATTACATTGCTCCTGCTGCTCACTATTTTGAGGTACATGGGAGGAGTCACATGTTTTCAAGCTGAAGAAGACCTTGTATGGTCTTAAGCAGGCTCCTCGTGCATGGTACGAAAGGATTGATCGGTATCTATCAAGCTTGGGTTTCTTGAAGAATGATGCTGATCCAAATCTCTACTTCAAGTCAGGAAGAAGTCAGATGGTATGATTCTAAGTCAAGGGAAGTACACCATTGATATACTGAAGAGATTTGGCATGATGGATTGCAAATCCATGTCTACACCTATGGAGACCAATCTTCATAAATTGAAGGAGGCTACAGCTAGTTCAGGTTTGGTGGATCCTACATTGTACAGACAGCTGATTGGATCCTTGATGTATCTAGTTAACACTAGACCTAATATTTGCTATGCAGTGAGTGCACTTAGCCAGTTTATGTGTGATCCGAGACAGATACATCTTGTTGCAGCTAAACATATCCTGAGATACTTGCGTGGCACAGTTGGATATGGGTTGAAGTATACTTCAGATGTAGACTTGGAGTTACTTGGTTTCACTGATTCTGTTAGGCGGGTTGTCAGAAGGCACCTCGGTTGTTGCTTCAGGTTGGGTTACGCTATGATTGCCTGATGCTGCGAGGCGTCTTCTAGCATTGGTAGTGAGGCTGAGTACATTGCAGCTTGCATGGCAACTCGGGAAGCGTGTGGCTTCGTAAGCTCCTGGCAGGATTGTTTGGACAATCAATGGAGCCTACTATTATTCATTGTGATAATCGAGTTGTGTGAAGCTTTGTCATCTTGTGTTTCATGACAGTCCAAGCATGTTGAGATCAAGTACCACTATATTAGAGACATGAGTACTGCGGAAGGTAATGCGGTTGAGGTACACATTAGCAGCGATGAAGCGGTGGCAAATATTCTCCGAAACCTCTGCCGGGGATAAAGTTTGTATACTTCCGACATAAGCTTGGTATGGTGGAGAATCCAACCTTGGTGAGTATGAGTCTCGATATCAGTGAGCCTTGTTAATGCATTTTCTTACGTAGGAAGAATTTGAGGTGAAAACCCTTGTTTCCACCCTCACGGTGAGTCATGGTGGATGTCATGTGTCGCGACTCCATGACATATGTTGTACCCAATGTTTCACCCTTTGAGAGAGTCATGGTGAAAGTCATGATGAGTGACAACATCCGCAAGTGATGAACACACTACTATATTGCATTTTCTTTGTGGCGGAAAGAATTTAGAGTGAAAGCCCTTGTTTCCCACCTCTGAGTGAGTCATGGTGGATGTCATGTGTGTGACTCCATGACAACATCACGTGAGAGAGGTGATGATCTTCTTGTACTTGTGTTTCACCCTCTGGGAGAGCCATGGTGAAAGTCACGTTGAGGTGACAACATCACGCAAGTGATGAACACTAGTACTTACCATTTGATGGTTGATATCGAGACGATATCTAATATCACGTTGAGGTGATATCCTTCTCTTTATATCTGATTGCAGGCAATGATGGCTGATGGACCTCATATTGAGATGACTCGTATTGTGTAGCTGGAAGTTCTCTCCCTAGCTGAGAGGGAGTGTTAATGATATAGCAGCTTCAGTCGTTTCTTCCAACTCAGCTCTATTGTGGAAACATAAATTAAATGATAGCCGTTGGCTATTTAATTTATATTCATTGTTTTGTATTATCTTCATTTTACATTATGGCCAACATGATAAGATACGAATTCATCTTGATCATTTATTAGAAGTCATTTAATATTTATCAAGGCTGACTTTCATTTAAGAAGACACGTGATTTCTTAAGAGGCCGACATGAAGGATTTGAAGGGATGTGTCTCTCCCATTCATTTGTATATATACACATTGATTCGTCCATTGTAACTATCCAGTTCAGTTCGGTTGTTCACATAAGTTCATCATCATCAAGATCGTTCCAGTCAAGTGCGAATTAGGAGACTGCGGATCTTTGTGATCTCTATCAAAGCAAATTCTGTCAAAGCACGCATTGTCATCAATGGCGAAGTTCAGTGCAAGTGCGATTACAAGATTCAGTGTGAACATATGCAGTGCTAATACATTACTCAATGCGGACTTAATACAGTGTGGAGATCTTACAGATCGAAGTCTATTCAGTGCAAAGTATCATGCCAGAGCAAACTCCTTATAGCAGGTTGTGAACCATTAGAGTTTGCGAATATTGCCAGATCTGTGTTCAGTCAATTCCATCTTGCCAGGTGTTGTGTATTGGTCTTGTGTTAGACCTCATCGTAAAGTGAAATGTTGTCACTGTTATTATGAATAAAAGAGAGATCTTTGTTGCTGGGTTTTTTTCCCTCAAGAGGAGGGTTTTCCCAGGGTATCGGCTGTGTTATTTTGTCTGTTTTTTTAATTATTTTCTGTGCATTAATCTGATCACATAAAATTCAACAGGAATGTAGTTTGACATACCAATAGACATCATGGAAGCCCAAGAACAACATGTGAAGCTTGTGGTAAGGCTTACTGTCCCAGATAACCAAGTAAATTGGCAAGTATCAACATATTGTTCATTTTTTGCAAGAGACAGAACTTTTTGCAAAAAACCAGTACAGATAGCAAGATAGAATCCAGATCATACAACTAAGTATAACAAATTACCAAAAGGTCTAATCACTCTAGAAAGCATTTTCAATTCAAATGATCAGTTGAAAGACAAGAAGATGAGCTTAGTTGCCTAGGAAGAAGACTATGGGAAAGTGATTTTAGAAAAAGATAGGTTTTTGAAACTAGGAAAGATATTCTCCAAATCTGAACAATAAGCTTTCATTGAGCTTCGTCAATCTTATGATGATGTTGATAGGCTTGCAGCAGTTGGAGCATAGTTTGACATACCAATAGACATCATGGAACCCCAAGAACAACATGAGAAGCTTGTGGTGAGACCTATTGTCCCAGATAACCAAGTAAATTGGCAAGTATCAACAAATTGTTCACTTTTGCAAGAGACAGATTTTTTTGTGAAAAAACAGTCCAGATTGCAAGAAACATATAGTGATTAGATCATACAACTAAGCACTAACAAATTTACAAAAGGTCTAATCACTCTAGAAAGCATTTTCAATTCAAATGACCAATTGGAAGACAAGAAGATGAACTTAGTCGCCAAGGAAGAAGACTATGGGAAAGTGGTTGTAGAAAAAGATAAGTTTTTGAAACTAGGAAAGATAACGCAAAAAATATGAACAACAATCTTTCATTGAGCTTTGAGATATGCATATATAGGAAGATGCCTCTTGGAGTTACTAATGTTGGCAAAACTGTTCAAAGAGCAATGAACATGGCTTTCAAGGGTCTTGACAACATTGTTGTTTTCTCAAGCATTCAGCTGATCATTTGAATCATCTTGAGCAAATCTTCATGAGATGTAGAGAATATGATGTCCTTGAACCCCCAGAGAGAGTAAGTGCTATCTTGTCTCTTCCTCTTCCCAATTATAAGAAGGGTTTACGGGTTTACAAATTTTCTTGGGAAGAATCATTTTTTTGAGGAGGCTTATTCCTAATCTTGCTTCATTAGTTAAACCACTCACTTCTATGTTAAAGAAAAATACTGTACCCAGTTGACAAAAGAAGGAAAATAAAGTTTTGAAGCTATCATGAAATTCATTGCTTTAGCTTCAACACTTGTCAATCCAAATGACAATGAATTTATCCTTTACACCTTTGGAGGAGAGTCAAGCATATCAGTTGTCACGGTACAGCTGAACAATGACAAATTAGAGCAGCCAATAGCCCCTTTCAATGAAAGGCTCAAAGACGTATGGTTATATAGAAAAACAAGTCTTTGTTGTTGTTAGAGCACTAAAGAAATCTAGACATACTCTCTCTAATAACAAAATTCAGCTGATGGCACCCCATGCAAATGTCAAAGAGTTCCTCATAAACAAGGACATTAAGAATATGACATTCATATTAAGATCACCAAACTTGTAGGAGATAAAGGGCTGTGTGAGCAACTTGCAGCAGATCTTGAACCTAATAAGAAGAACATTATACGCTACAGGAGGCCCAATCAGCTGAGCTTGACACTCCAAACAGCTAGATTCATGATATGGTTGTTTTCTTGCAAACAGGTGAGTATCCATATGGCCTAAACAAGGCAAAGAGGAGGTATTTCTGGTTACAATCCATTCCCTTTGTCCTTGTTGATGGTGTTTTTTTTAGAAAATACATGAAAGGAATTTTGTTAAGATGCATTGAGCAAAATCAAATTGACAAGGTGCTTGAATAGTTTCATGATGACCTATCAGGAAATCATTTCTCTCCAAAGACTATTGCTGCTAAGATCATGACAGTTGGTTATTACTGGCCTAATTTATTCAATGATGCTCATAAATGGGTAACATGTTAATGTTATTGCAGCTTCGGGCTTCATACTTCCTTATTTATTTGTGATTATCTAATGGCAACATATCTCTAAGATGGCCAACCTCCTTTGTAATCATATTTATTATTATTTGTAATTTTCTTGGTGGCCGACTCAGCATTTATTTGTAATTATATTTTCTCTTTTGATGGCCGACCTAGTTCTTGTAGAGGTGCGACCTCTCTATCAATATGTATATATAGAAGGTCATTTCACTCCATTTGAACACCCTTGAAGATCATCAAGCACGAGTCAAGAGAACTTTTGATAAGAAAGCAATTGATAGGACCTTCAAGGAAGAAGATTTTGTCTTGGTGTGGGGTGAAGATAGAGAAAAGGTTGTAAGACATACAAAGTTTGATACCATTTGGAGCGGCCAATACATTATAACCAGTTGCAAACAAGTTAATGCTTTCCAACTTGTGAGGCTAAATGGAGAAGAACTACCTATCCTTGTCAATGGGATATGCCTATTACCATGTTTTTGGGGTTAATTTACATATTAGAGTAGTTTTTTTGTTGCAAATAAGTGTTGTTGCATAGTCTGCATTCTCATTAAGAGAATGTATAACTCTAATTGTCCTATTTTCCTCCAAGTGTTGTTTGCACATGTCACTTTTTGTTTTATGGTGCTTTAAGGCATTTTCCAATTTGTTTTGAGGCTAGTCATGTAGTGTTTCAATTAGGGTTTGCTCTCTTGAGTTGTTTGTAAGACTTATGACTCCATGCCTAACGTTCTGAGAAGGATACTATATCCATGATTAGTAGGCAATCATCCTGGAAAGGTCGCCAAAAATATTATCATTTTTTGCCTTATGTGACCCATTGTTTATAACTGATCTAAGACATCCTAAATAAGTCCCCTAAGTATTAAAGGAGACAAAATATCCATAAAATTATAAGTCTGGGTTGTTTTTGGCATTTCCCTTAGTGTCTTGTGTGTTTGTCCGAGTTTCGAAGTTTTGAGGTTGTCCATACCTACGTACCTTCTCTATCACACCCAACTCCCCGATCCCAACAACCTGCTTGAGTCTTTTTCAAAATTTGTCTAAGTGTTTCAAAGTTCAAAGTGTCAAAAATTTTCATCCAAGTCTCCACTATCGAACTTGTCATCCTTGGCATGCCCTTCCCGACTCTCAGAGTTTTCCATCCCTGGTACCATTCCTTTGGCATGTGTTATGAGTTCTCCCTAATCCCCAAAGCCCAAAAGCCTATAAAAAGTCTAAGTCCTTGTGCCAGGGTTGGACTTTCGTACTTCCTCATCCATCTCATCCCTTGGTACTCGTTCTGGTGCATCTCCACTCCACAAACTCCAATACCTTGCACTCTTAAAAAGTCTCTAAGTCTTCCAAGTAGAACTTTTGGCCTTGCCCTTGAATGACTACCATTTCCACCAACCCCTAAAGGTCCAAAACTCTATCAATTGCTTTATATATCCTATTAGAGTCAAACTTTTGACCATTTCCTTAACCTAGTACCAAGTCAAGCCTCACCCCAACTCTTTGATCCCGACGTCCTTAAAGCCTTTTCTTTGTCAAGATTCCCTTATCGAGGTTCCATTATTAGCCTTTCCATCTCACATCTCCTTTGGCAATACTTCCCCATCACCCCTGACTCTCCAATCCTGGCACCCCAAGGCCTTGTTCCTCTTGAGATTTTGAGCTTGGTCTTCTTGTCATGCTTGGCAAACCTTCCTTCCCTAGTATGCCAAAGCTTGAAACTCCACAGTTCAAAATCCGAAAGCGCTACCTACCCCCAAGATGACTTACAAATGTCATTAATGCATCTTCAATTCTTTCCAACCACCAAATAAGATCTAATGGTGCCAAGAAATCCTTCTTTATGTAGGTTATTATAGATTCAAAGAGAAAAAATGATGCTCAAACCATACCATTGTTATTATTGTAGAGTCTGATGATTGATACATCATCTATAGATCGCTCTTTTAGCAGATTTCTTGGACAATTTTTTGGCTGTGCACTCAACTCCACAAGCCATCAAGGCTCAAAGGTATGGTGGGGGTGCAGAGGCTATTCTTTTCACATTTCCAAATGTCTACGTGCCTCAAAGGGGCATTCTTTAGCAAAGGGTGTTAATGAGAGTGACAACTAGGTCATTGACACGTTTTTTGTAGTGTATCCATGGTGAGACACGAAATTTATGGTAGATTCAATGCCTTCCTCCATGGATATTAAGAACCCAAGGGTTCTCATGCAACACAGGTTGCAACAAATAGAGCAAAAATAGAAAAAAAAAATCTCTATAATAGATTTGTTATTCTTTGAAGTAGAAAATGTATGCATAAGCCTTGCAATCAATAAAAGATTAATATTTTGCCTCCTCCTATGGCTTTTATACTGTGTATTTTTCGAGTTTGAGTAGTATTATGTGGGCTTTAATCTCTTTTAGCCTGTTTCAAATTGATTGTAGACATCTTACCACTCTTTCAGATGTATCCTTTTCATATTTTACCTCTTGACAGTGTTCTAATAGAAATTGTGTGATCCATTGTTAGTTTTGAAGGTTGTCTTGTGCTTTTAAGGTTAAAGCATATTAACTCTTGGTGCATCACCATCTTTCCCTTTCAGTTGTTTTCTTTCTCCCTTTTCCCTATGAATTATTAGAGTAGGAGAAAGCATCATTTTTAATCTATGTTGAGTTGGATCAACACTTGCACTTAGGCTTAGAAAGTAACCAGCCTTCTCAAGTTTAATA